>JAODFW020656567.1:0-11622 GCA_027575235.2 Palythoa mutuki | reverse complement strand
AAATATGAATAAAAATAAAAGTTTTAAAAATATAAATATTAAAAAGCAGATTTAAAAAGATGTATTTTAAGAAGACTTTTAAAATGTCTCTAAATCGGACGTATTACGTAGTGCTGCTGGTAATGCATTCCACAAAGTAGGTGCCACGACTCCAAATGATCGATCCCCAAGAGTTTTCCTGGTCGTTCGTGGATATGGCATGAGTAGTACACCATTGGACGAGCATAAATTGTAAGCATCGTGGCCTTTAATCGTTTCATATTTGGTGATTAAGTAAGTTGAATTCCTATTTTACAATAAATGTTAGTTTGCTGTAACATGGTGTGAGTTTATATCTACTAAATGATTAGTTAAACATCTTTGCCAATGCCTTAAAGAGAATTTTAATGAAGAATTGGACGGTTAATGGTACTGAGTTCAATATGCTAAACAAGATAAAAATAAGCCACGTTGATCGCAGCAATAACGTTCTTTCACAATCAGGCGCTGTATGCATTTTCCACTGTTTGGGTGGGCTACACGCTTCCTTGATGATATGATGGTGCTGGTGGTGATGATGATGGTGATCAGGATGACGACGACGATGATGATGATGATGATAACGATGATGATGATAATGATGATGATTGATGGTGGTAGTGCTGGTGGTAGTGATGGTGATAAGGATGATGATGATGACGATGATGATGTTGATGACGATAATGACGATGATGTTGATGAAGATGATCATGATGATGACGATGATCATGACAATGATAATGATGATGATGACGGTAGTGCTGGTGGTGATGATGATGATGATGATGATGTTGATGATGATGGTGATGATGATGATGATAATGATAATGCTGATGATGTTGATGATGACAAAAATAAAAATAACAACAATTCTACCATGCAATACAGAGAGATTGTGTCTGTCACCGGCCAGCATAAGAGAATACACGTACAAACCATCAAGATATCAAATATTAAAAAAACACAATTAAAATAATGATAACAAAACTAACCCATTCAATACACCAGCCAAGCAAAACTGCACAGTTAATATCTTCCTCTGTCAAGTTGTCTTGTTGCAGTCGCCGTAAGCTGCCAACAACTGACAAACCTCGATTTCTTTTTCCTGCAGTCACACATGACACCCAATTATAATAGTGATTTTGTAAGTAAATAACTTAAATTTAAATGAACTGTAACAACTTGTTATTAAGTTAGTGGTAAGCATTGGTGTGTTAGGGGGTATACTAGGAAGGCAGCTGACTGAAAAATTATGCTACAAATGAGCTACAAAATAAATTAATCTGATTATCATCTTTTCTTTTCAACAAAATGTAATATGGTGTACACATTGTTTTAGAAATAATATTTTTGTCCCCATATCTTCATAGCCTGGTGAAAACTGAGGAAAATGTTTGGGAGAATTCAAGAGCAGATCAGTGAAAACCCAAGATGCAATCAAGAGAAAATTCTTCATTTTCTTATAAAAGAACTGAACAATGACCTACAAAGCATGACAAGCTTTTTCTGTATTATGAAATTTCAAATTCTCCCACAGCATTTTCGTGATTTATTAAGGGAATAAAACAGCATCGTGCGTGTTTATAGAAACACAAGCAATGCTGTTTTATCCCTTTTAGAAAATATAGAGAAAAAGATCTTGAGCTGACGTCAAATCCATTTTCTATTCTCTCACAGAAAATAGATTTGTAACCAACCAGAGTGCGCGTTACATCAGGATTATTTTCTAAAACACTATAAAAACACACTTATTGACCAATCAAAATGTACGTACTACCCAAATTATTCTATAAAACATAATGTAACCTAACATAATGCAGATCTCAATCCGTGACCTTCAAAATTCAAGAGGTAGGATTTGTTGCTTTTACGTCATAAAACCACAATTAAATAACCCCTAGCTGTCTTTGAAATACCGTTGCTCTACATTATTACTGACAATATTTCTATTAAAGCGGGAAACTTGGACTTAAAATGTCTATATGGCGAACACACCTTTTTCAGTTTTAATATCTCTAGAATGCGCAGAAAAATAATCCACAATAACAACAACAATAATTTTATTTACACTCACATTAATTCAAGGAAATGATATTATTTTATAAGAATAAATTTACAGGTTGAAGAGTGTATGCCACCTGTATATTATAACCATTAGGGCTAATCAAAACCTTTTTTATTCCATTACATTTTCTCCACAAAATTGAGCTTTAACGTTCCTGAGGTGACCATGCCCAAAAAAGATGACTGGGAGTTACTAAATTTGGGTCTAGAACAGGCCATTACATCACTTCAGGAATTGCTGAATCTTCTCACCAGTTTGTTTCATTGTTCCATTGCATTTCCATACAAACCCGATCAAAAACAATCAGAAAAATGAGTTGATGATTCCTGACATGACATCATGGTCTGTTCTAAACCCAGACTTAGCAATTCCCAGTCATCTTCATTGGGCATAACCAGCATGGGAACTTTAGAGCTCGATTTTGTAGTGAAGCAGTTAAAGCTAAGCTAAATCCTTTTACGAACCTAAGTGGCCCATTGGAGCCAGTGCTTATCTCCGGTTTCTTTAGTGTTAAGCAGATGAGTCATTAACTCCCCCTGGACGGAACACTAATCCATCGCAGGTTAGCCACCAGCAGAAACTGGTACTCATTTTACCGACCTTGGGAGGATGGAAAGCTGAGTCAACTTTGGCAGAAAAGAAGGTCACATAAATGTTCAACACTCGGCAGCGTTGTTGGCGCAATGGTAAGATCTCTGTCTTCGTAACCACAAGGTCCCAGTGAAGCAGTTGCGGAACCGAAAAAAAAACTTTTTTATTTGGGAATACTTGTTATTTCAATAAAAAGTTACCAATGAGACAAAAGCCTGTAGGCCGTATAGGCACTTTAATGTAGGAGAGAGATAAGGCTCTTCTGCATTTTGTGGGAGAGTTTGCATTTCTGATAATTAATGTAATATACTTGAGGAAATGAGCTACTGTAAAATAACAGAGTTACCAACCCAATCAGTTCAAACTGTAGGAGATTTTTTTCCAAAACATCAAACTAGATAAAATAAATGCAAGATTTCAACTTTTTCCTCCAAAATGCAGGAGCAGAAATGCAGGAGAGTGGAAGATGATGCTAAAATATGTAAATCTACTGTAATTGCTATTTCAATTAATTTTTTCTTGTTTGATTTTAAATATATTTGATACATTTAGTGTTCTAGCTAAGCTAAATCCATTAACATGCCCAAGTGGCCTGTCAGAACCTCTGTATACAGTATCTCTGGTTTCTGTAGTGTCTTAAGCAGATGAGAGTCATTGACTTCCCCTGGACAGGCCACTAATCCATTGCAGGTTAGCCTTCAGCAGAAGCTGGTACTCATTTTACCAACCTTGGGAGGATGGAAAGCTGAGTCAACTTTGGTGGAAAAGAAGGTCGCACAAATGTTCATCATGCACTCAGCTGAGTTGGGATTTGAACCCAAAACCTTGCACATGGTTTGAAAGCAGTGATCTTACCACAGTGCCAACTACATTGCTTGCCATACTTGAGTAATCTAGCCAGCAAATTTTTCTGTACTAGTTAGTCTAGGCAGGCTAGCTTTTTTTAAATACTAGAATTACTATGGGCAGTTTTATAATAATATCTAAGTGGGCATCTCTCCAACAACTGATGACTGAGTTAAGGTCTGATCAAGTATCAGTGCATGAAATGCAGCATCAGGGCCCAGTGGCTCAAAAGCCAATTCACACTAGCCCAGGGTTAAAATTCTAACCAGTCTTTCGGTTTCCAGCCTTTTAAAGACCGATTTGGGCTGTAATTCAAAATTACACCTACGTACCTCCAGGAACATTGTACTCCAATACCTGGTATTCCATTTATACATGAAATAAAGAACCAAGAAATTAATCAATCTTTAGGTCTAGCTTTCACAAATGTAAGAACAAAAATGATTAAAATTTAAATTGGCTGGCCCACACACTATCAAAGGTTCTTCTAAGTTCTGTACAACTCACTTTGTCTACCAATAAATAAATCCAGAAAACAAGCCTGAAATTACGAACACTCTGATTTGCTATATAGTTCCGTTTTGTGAAAATCATAGGATGATGTTAAAAAAAGTTGACCGTTTTCCTGTTTTTATTTTCTGTAAGGAATAAAACAGTTCACTTGTGTTTCTAGGCAATAAAATATATGCTATAATGTAGTAGAGCACTCAAACAGCAGAGAGAAAAACATTATGTGTATTTATTTGTATGAATTCTTGTATAAAAGCTTTAAGGCAAAACAGTGATCTATTTTTACGGTTGTCCGGTTGTCATAGACGACTGGAATTTTCATGGGGCATCTAGTAATAATAGCTTAAAGGCGTCCTTTGGACGACTAAAACCAACCACTTAATAATTAAATGCCTAGGCTGTTTTCAGCATAAGCTAATTCGTTTTTAATACATTTAAATGGTTTTTTCTAAACACGGTAGAGTTCATTTTTTAGGACAATCTCATCTTTTGTGGGATGACAAAAACTTAATTTGCTGGTTGCCCTATGTACAACAAGAAATTTTCCTTAAAATCGAGCACTGGACAATAGAACACACTTGAGTGAAGAAAAAATTGGGTCCAGGGATCATCCATGTTCAATAATTCTATAACCTGTGAACTGCCATGTTGCCAGCATGGCGAGTTCCAGTGGTGTAGTGGTTATCACACCAAACTTGTAACCACTGAGGAGATGTGCAATCAAGTCCCAGTTGAGGCATTCAATTCAATTATTTTAGTCAAGTATGCCAGAAGGAGACAGAGATGCTATATTTTTATTTCTAACTTTGATTCTTCAAAATTTGATCTATAAATAAATAAATACAGAACTTAAGTGTAATAAAAGCTTTTTTGAGGTCATGTACACTTGAAAAAAATTAAAAGCATTTTACAATAATTGTGATAATACAGAAGTTAAAAATTACACAGTCATCTTGTTGTTCTTTTTTAAACTTCAAGCCTGGCTGCAGTATTATCAGTGCATTACTATAAATATTCAAATGGTGTTACTCTCTTAATTTAAATTACCAAAGATCCAGCAGAAAATGCAGAATGAGTTTGTCTTTGAGCCAAGCAGAAATGAAAGTCATGATAAGCTTCTCACCTTGGGAAAACAATTTAAGTATTCACTGCAAAAAAAGTCACCTTGCCTACCACAGAAAGCCTACATGCCAAGGTGGAAGAAAAAACCCCTAAAGTTGATATAGGTAAATAATTTTTGCACTTTGAAATCAATAGGTGAAAACCTTGCTCACCTAGAATAACGAAGTCTAAAGTAATGGTGTGGGTTCAGTTAGTCAATATATCAACTGGGCCTTGAAAAGTTGCAGTTTAATAATTATAAAACATGAATGTATTTTGATACACATCTAATGATATACCCTGAAAAAATATCAAAATGTATCACAGTGTTTACTGAGCTGTTCTTGTGAAAAAATTAGGCACGTTATCACTGATTTGTATTGAATATGAAACTGAAAGATCCATAAAAGGCATTCCTACCAGTGAAATCTATCTAAAAGTACATGTTCAACATTCTGTTACAATATTTGACGACACGTTTCGGTGTTTATGGCATTTTTTGATAGCTGGTTACTGTAGTTTTGATTTTTCAATGGATGTTTTAAATTTAATACGTTGATAAGCTCTACCAAGATAGTAAAAAGCGAAAGATTCGTTTTCTTTAATGCTATCGCAGAGAATTTAAAACACTGTAAGACTTAATATCTGTTTGTAATATCGGTACAAAATTTCGGACGGATCGCATACAATAAACGTGTATTTGAACTTACCCAACCAAAAGCCACAAAAACTCACCCTCTTTAGTCTCTCAATTGCATCTCCAATCTCTTCATTGTTCCTATCATCTTGGACGATGTCATTCACGAAGCTTTGGAAAGCAACATCGAATCTTTTTCTATCTTGTTCCCCTTGTGATTCTACACTCGCCATCTTCACTTGAAATCTTATGACTTTGAGACAGTTTTCAACAGGCCACTCCGCGGCGTCTGCGAAAAGACTGGACAAAAAGCTTGCATTTCTGGCCCTCTGGGGAGGAGGGTAAGTTGTCGGAGAGGAAGGAAAGAACAACTAGGAACTCTGGCGTAGAAGTGAAACTTACAAAAGTTAAAAAATGTTGGTATGTGTATACACCGGAATTTGCCAACTTATAATGTAATGCAGATAGAAAAACAACTGAAACTTGAGTTATCGAAAAAAATCTGTGTTAGCAGGGCATTACCGTAAACACTGAATTTTTCATATTTCAGTTCATTCAAGCTCATCGCATCAGTTTTTGTCAAAAACGACTTTCAAAAACTGATCTTAGAACGTGAAAAGAGACGTGGAGAAGATGTACAATATTTCAACTGGCCATTACCAGTCTTCTTCAGGTTTAATAGGGTAATTTACCTTACAGCTTTTTATATGTTTTTTAGAAATAACGGACGAAAATTACAAACAATATAAGATAGCAGAACGCAAAGGAATGGAATATATAATACTACAGAATAAATAGGGATATTTCTAATAGATGAGAATGACGGATACTAGATACCTATTGTTCATCACGACTGTTCATGCCAAATGGTTCAACGGTTTTTGCTTTTTGATTTAGATGTGCTTCGCGAGCTTTTCTTACAGAGTCACGCTTACATTTTAAAACTTCAAGAGGAATAAGAATCGTACCTGTGTGAGAGTGATTAGTGCTAAGGAAATGTTCAGAAACTGCCGTATGGATATAGCTACCATGAGGGTTTATTATTGGACGTCTGTGTTCGGTATCAGTTTTGTTTGCAGCTTTTTTATTGAGGAAGTAAGGGAGGGGAAGACGTATAGAGAGATCTAGAGATGGGACATTCATTAAAAGTTTGAACCTCTTAACGGGGGACTTATTAGAGAGAAGGGCTTAATCAGAGCGTTTACGGTAACTTGATAATTACTGGACTACCTGTTGTAAGCCCATTCATAAAACGGTTTTATTCTTTCGTAGGTGTTTATGGTACCGGTGCGGACGGAACCCACTTATTAAAATGACATCTAGCCACAAAAACACTGCGCCTCTGAAAAATTTAGCTCAAGAGAACATTGTAGACTTTATGACTCAACTAGTTTGTCTAGTCCATTTTCCATAATTACACATAAACAGAGAGGACAAACTTCCTAGATTCTTGGCCCAGAAAGGGTGGGGGGCCATGATCCCCCCCGGGGGGTCCCTATATTTGTATGATACGGGTGCTAGGATATAGGATAGGGGTCAAAATCAGCAATTTGGTACGTTTTAGGGGTTTTAAGAAAAAAAATCAAAATCGTTTTAGTATTTCTTGTTGTGCAAAAACAAAGCAAAACGAGCAAGTTCTATTTCCTCGGTTTCATCCTGCCTTTATTAAAATGTATACTGTAATGTATATTGTAATGTATACATTACAGTAATGTATACATTACATTAAATGTATACTGTAATGTATACTGTATTTATTAGGGTCAAAAATCTTCACACCTTTGAATTTACTGAATTTTTAGGGTTTTTTCACATTTCGACGAGCATTCCTATTCTTTTTACCCCAGAGAACCCCTTTCCCCCTGGTATTTTCGGTTATAATGATACCGCTGGACCACATACTGCTTATTAAAATATTCAGCAAATAGTATGAGCTTTCTCAGGTTGGCTGACTTACGTATCCCCGCATTGGGGTTAATTTATTTCATATTCTCCCACATTGGAAATTTGTTTTCGTTTTTCGAAGTGATCTGTGTACCCCTTAACTTATGAACTGAATTATCCCATAATGCAGTAGATACACGCGCTATTGGAGCGCCTTCTATTTAATTATCCTCGTACTCGCGGTACCTGTGAAGTAAGCTTGTCTGCCTTTGTCACCTAGCAACCTTTTTGAACTTAATTAGATGTTTTAATTAATTCTGACCCTGGGTCGTCCCGTGAAATGAATTTAAAATTAACGTATTATAATAGACTCCAGTAGGTTTATGGAAAGGGGCGTCCATCTTATTTTATACTGATTACAAAATACATGTACATTGCATTACGGTAAAGATCCGTTTTACGGGAAAAGCAAGAAAAGGGTCGTATGAGCAAAACTCATCATGAGAAGTATATGGAACATGCAAATTCATCCCAAAGGCAAACCTTTAATTTTGCTAGTCTTCACCCTAATAACTTTAGGCCAAGTGAACAGGGTAGAGACCAAGCGTTGTGCAGGTACACACTTATCGTCTGTCTCTTCACTTCTGTTATTGACATATTGTGTTGCTCTAGACTGTCTAAATATATATACGCCATAGACATTTTTCTTGCAATGATTGATAAATCTGTTCTAAAAAGTGCCAAGTATTGATATCACTTATCATAACTAGCAACACGACTGAGCGCTTTGATATAATTGAACGTGAACTTTTTAATGTTAGTTCAGTGAACCAAATCGATTAGTTTTATCTGCAGCTATAGGAAAAATTGAAGTATAGTTTGTACGACGCTGATAAACTATTGATAAGATCTTCGGATGCTGGTTACACTGGAATTCATTCTACTCGTGTTTGACAAAACTACTCGACAAAACCTGCCATGACCTCACCGGATTAGCGCTTATAGTCACATCACATTAGTTTAGAAATACTGAAGCGTTTTTGGTCCCTTTAGAATAATGTATGTTAGAGCTGATTTGACATTTTTGTGAGGGGAATTTGAAGGCTTTATTTTGCATTACCTAAGAACTTATTTATCAGTTTATGCGGTTTCACATAAATTGCGCTCAGACCGACCGGAACATTTCAATCCTATTCACTAGTTTTCACTTATGAAGTATAAGTCTCAGTTTATGAATACAATAGCTCGGCATGCACCGGACTATTTGAAATTGCTTTTGAAAACTTTGACCTAAGGTTTTAAAATGTTATACATCAGCAGTGCCTGAGAGCATAACTATACAAAATTACAAACTGTTTTAGCAAAAGCAGAATGGACGCAATGCCAATAGTCGACTTTAGAATTAAATGTTCTATGGAGAAACAGCAACGGGGCATTTTCTAGATTCAGTTTTTGTTGCCTAAAGATTTTCTAAATGATATAGTCGCGTCCTGAAGTACCGCCTATCGCAGCAATAAAATACATCATTAGCTTAGCATTTGCAAACTCATTTCAAAACGTTTATTCAGCCTGATACCAGTTTACTCAGCGTGATTAGATTTGCAAGTAAAATGATTCGGCCGTGTATTTACTGAATCAGAGTCGCTCGTTGGGCGCCCTGTAGGAGTCCATCTGTTTTCACAGCATTTTTTTAATTCTTAAGATATTTTTTTCTTCTGTCGCTGTCGCTTTGATGAAGGACAGGTTGATCGAGTTGATATAAGCAAATGATACGGTATTTTTTGCTACAAGGCTTGGCCAATCGATTGCCTTTGTAAACACGGAGACAAACGAAAAAGCCGTGGTTCACAAACCCACTTTACTCTTTAGTTCGTCTGTTTGATGCGTCGATCTGCTTAAATATTAGACGGACTAAACAAACTAATTCAAGAGTAAAGTGGGTCGGTTGACTGCACCTTTTTAAGTTCTTCGCCGTATTATGTTATTTACTAGACTAGGAATGCTGACTAGATGAATAATTCACTCACTCACTGGAATGATTTATCTCAGACGAGTAATTCGTGTTTTAGATATAAATTACCGCCATTAACCGATTCGATCCGTCCCGTTTTTATGTGGACTCAGCGGTCAGTCGGTAAAAAACATGTGTCCTCGACCTTTTCGATAAATAGAAAAAATATACACCCGATTATGAGTGTTAACGGTTCGGTATTTTCAATTCTAAAAACATTTCTGTGGAGAAGTTTGAATAGGAAGTTACGAAAAATCTTTTACGGCCGGGGTTTGAAACGCGTACATTGATATCTTTCCCCTGTTTTGCTCGCTTGTCACACGCGTGGCTGTCGACTGGTCTTGAAAACATTTCAGTCCTCTTCAGTCTCAAATAAATATCTATAACAGCCTTTATTATTATCAAATAAACGAAATTTGATATAAAATAGCCGCATAACATTACTTACAGGTTTTTCTTTTTACAAAGCTAGAAAAATCAAACACACTTAAGCCATTTCTATAAAAAACGATCAGCATAAAAATAGTTTGTTCTCATTCGAAATTTCTGTGGCTTTTGTTAAATTAACACTAATTTTTCAGTTTTACTTTGCGTTTACAAGATGTTTTTAGTTTTGGAAATTGAAATCTCGAAAAATTGGGTCCGCGACGAGAATCATAAATCAAATGGGGAAGACGTAACTGAAAAAAATGTAGCAGATGTGTTTGAATAGATAAATTGTGCCCACAAGGACATCTTTCAAAAAACGTTTTTAAGCCTTTTGTGCAAACGTTCCTTGTTTTATAAAAAACGAAAAGCATCACGCCAGGCATCATACCATCCAAATTTACGTGTGTTCGTAGATTAATAACCATTCTGTCAATACTACTGAAAGTTGTAGTAAATAATAGATAAGTAATATGAATTAAAATGTGTAAACTAGAGCTTGAAATTGCTTGTAACTGCTTTTTCTTCAGTAACTTTCAAGTTGAAAAGCATAAGGTAACGCTTGTTGGATGTGCCTGAGAAATATTAAACTCACAAGCCGTCGCGTCGAATTTTACTCATTATTAAAATGGCTTTCTACTTTTAGCCAAGTTTCCTGCTATATGCACAACTTTTACATGTGAAAAACTCGTTTTACGACTGGCTTTCTTGAGAGAAATTCTGCGTACGATTGGCTAACGATGGCCAACTTTTGTATTACGTCATAAAATGTCTCCTTTTGTTATGTTCAATTTTGATCGCTTCGTCTCTTCTTGAACAGCTTTATGATCCCTCGCCACGTCGGCAATTAATTATGTTTATGTAATTCGTTTAAATTCTTTTCAACAGTAAAACTATCTGACATCCCAATGGGATGTTGCCCGACAGAAATGCTACCTTACTGCTGTCTGGGCATCACAAGACCGTGCAATGAAACTCTTTATCTTCAGATGTTGGTCGCGATTTCACTAGTTGACCAAAACAATATTGATGGTAATTCGGGGATAATACCGGTCCCACCGGGTTTAGTGCCAGTTCCAGGCCCCTCGGGAGGCGGCGGCGGCAGTACTTCTCCTGGGGGTGGGGGAACTCAAAGAAGCAATGGAACCTATGGCACAAACTCCCCCTACCCCTGGTACCAGGAGGGGGGTATAGACGTTCGGAAGTTTTCATCAGCAGTCGGATATCGAAACCAAAGCCATAATGGAACCAAGAGAAAGCCGTTTTGTGTACACCCATGGAACTCGTCTGCTTGTCAAGATGGATTTTTCTACGATTCATATGACCAAAAAGTCAAACCGTGTCCCGCAGGTAAAAAATATTTTAAAAAAAACTTTTTATGGAAACAAAATGATGTTTATAACGATGGTTATGGCGATAGAGCTACACGCCTTTTTAATAAGAACCAGTAAATTTTGCCGAGGCTCATGGTTCTTAATTTTTTTGGCGATTTCAGCCTCAATTTGTTCTTAATTCGTTCTTATTTCTGTGAGC
>JAODFW020655563.1:0-11624 GCA_027575235.2 Palythoa mutuki | reverse complement strand
GGACATCATTCAAACGAGTATTTTGCCGGGGTATAGGCCTTTGTAATGCTTGTTTGAGTCAGTTAAAAATTTATATTATTGCAATTTAAACGGCAGAAATGTAAAGAGCAGGTGAAAGCTAGTAAATTGATGCAACACCAACCTCGATTTCATGCAAACTTTTGTACGTTTTCTTTTGAAATTTCGTATAAAATATTGTTTTTGAAATCTTCATTACTACCACAGTTTTTAAGATAAAAAAAAACAAGTTTTTGGTACTTACTAACTTTGACATGCTCTATCCATTTCTGCCGTTTAAATTGCAATAATATCAATTTTCAACTGACTCAAACAAGCGTGAAAAAGGTCTATTTAGACAGTCTAAAGATATATTTTATGCATCGCATTGCTTTGCATAGCAACACATTGGGATTACATTACATTGCATTGCATTGCATTGCATTACATTACATTGCATTGCATTACATGACATGACATGACATGATATGACATTACTTTTCATTACCTTACATTACACATTCTTTTTCATGATATTCTGACATAATAATTAGACCTCGAGGCCAAATCAATCAAAAGTGTTGTTGTTGTTGATAATATGTTTAGTATTTTCTCCAAATGAAACTTATCATCATTATTACACTTACCTGGATTGGTTGTTCTAAATCGTACGACCACGTAACCTTCAGCTGGGATTATAACAGTGTCCTTCAGGGGAGGATGGTCAAAATTAAGGTTTGTTGCTTTTCCTGACACCCAGTAGGGTCGACTGCAGGCTGCTGGGTTGTTACAGGCGATGTCGCGACTTGCCTCAATTATTCTTCCCGTTACATTATTAACAACTGGATAGCCCATCTTAAGAACCTGTGTAGAGTAGTGAATTTCTTTCTGAGGTTGAAATTCATCCACTTAGAGTTGTGTTTCTTTTAAAATGTACAAGCTGCATGTTGGGGAAGGGATATCCGTGATTTCGAAATTTAAATTAAACTGAGTATAAAAATGGAACAATGCTAGAATTCAAAAGCGCCGTTTTTATTTTGACTCCTTCATAGGGGTACAAATAATGAAAGGATGCCTTTTAATTCAAATTTTTAACGTTGTGCTGACCTTTGGTTTATACATTCCGTGACATTTATTGTCAACTTGATCGGGTCTGAGGGATCTAACGTTAGCGGAAGACTTACTGTTAAAATTTATTTTGAAGTTTTTAAAATTAAACGTATTTGAAACTTGTGATATTAAAAGTATTCCAAATTTGTTCTCCAAAACGCTTCTGCATAACTACATTGACCTAGTAAACGTCAATGTTGTGTTTATGCAATGGTTTAAGAAAAGCTAATACTTTTACGAGTCCAGTGGATTATTGGAGCAAGTGTAACGTAGGGCCTGGTACCCAGACATTGTGCTAGGCCTGGGACCTAGAACTCAGACATGTGACTGGCGCTTGGTGCCGTTTGATTTTCTGTCGAGGATGCGCGACCGTTTCCATGAGGCCGCCACGTGATTCCCACGTGCCAGAAATCTCTGCTGGCAGGGTGGGTAAAAGACGCGCGAAATGAAATGAACCGCCAAAATCTTAATCGCAAACAAATAACATGCTTTGATAAAATGAAGATAGATCTTTTCCACGATTTCCTCAATAACTATATCTTACGTTTTCAGTATATCGGTAGTTTACCTCCAAACTGATTTCAATCTGTTTTGATCTATTTCGTATTTGGAACTCAAAGACAAAGTTGTAGCGGCTTTTTATGCAAAACAAAAAACTTCAATGAAAAAATTGTTTGCAATTGCTTAATAACTTTTAGAACAACAGTGCCAATAGTAAATACATTATTCTTGTTTTTGGTTTATATTTTAAGCAAGATCATTTCCATCCGGCGAAATAAATCCGAATAGTTTGTGAATCAGTTATACGCTTCCGTCAGCCGCCAATGCTCATTCACTCCATTCAAAAACTTACGCAACTTTAGCCGCGTTTCTTTCAATAATCCCCTGTTTGCTCTTTCTGAAAATTTCACCAAACATGTAGACAGGAGTCTGCTGAAACACCGAGCCGCGATCTAAGGAAAGATTAATAGATTAAAACAATAAACTCTCTTTGCAGACCGTTGTTCTTCAGGCGATTTTAAAAACAAACTCCGACTATCATAGAAAAAACTCAAACGCTTCTCTCATGCTCTTCCAACTTCCCGCGTGCATCTGACGATAGACATGCTTACTGAATAGTTTCAGTTTCTTTATTTTACCTTTTTATACAAACAAATATAAATAAAACTAAAAAAGACAATCAATATTAGGAAAATAATTACCAGTTCACGACGCAGTGTGATTCGTCAACCACGATTCCAATCAGTAGCTTTTCTAATTGTTGCAGGAGTCTCTAGGCTGGAAGCTATTCCAGCCGGGAGTTGCTAAGTCTGGGTCCAGAGTCAGGCCGCGACGTCACTTCAGGAAGTGTCTACTTTTCCCGCAAGTTTTTTCAGTGTTTTATTGTATTTCCGTAGAAACTCGATCATTTTTTGGCTTAAACAAATCAAGAAATGATTTGGTTTGTATCGAAATACATTATAACACTGAAATGAAGAGTCAAATATTCCTGAAGTGACGTCACGGCCTGTACCCGGATTCAGATTTAACAACTACCGGCCATCTTCGTTTGGCGTGGTCGGCTCGTGAACTTTTAAGGCTCGACTTTTTGGCGAAAATGTGACGTAATCCAAAACTTTTGTTTGGAATACTTTTCTATACATTCTAGAGATATCAAAGTCGAAAAAACACTTTTTCGTCATATGGACATTTTAAATGCAGCGTGACGAAAGAGTTTTACTTTTAAGACAGTTAGAGTCAAGTGTCGATTGATAGGCCGTGACCAATGGACCTTATCGAAAAATGGCGGCTATTTTAATATTCTTTTATCTACATTCAAATTAGCCCTACTAGCCTCGTTCTTGTGTTAAACTTTCAAAAGAATATGTTACTCAAAACGAGGCTGGTAAGGCTAATTTGAATGTAAACAAAATAATATTAAAATCGCCGCCATTTTTTCATAGGGTCTGTTAGGGACCTTATGCAATGAGGACGGCGACGCCGACAACGACGTGAAAGAGCAATAGTAAACACAATAACTGCACGTTGGAATGCATCGAGCTGAGCACCTGCACGGATTTGTCGCTAGAAACAGATCGTGAAAGGCTTTTTTTAGAGTTCTGGTAACTACGCGGGTCCACGCGACAACAAAAATAGTCTCTCTATTTGCTTATCTTCAAGAAGGAAGATTTGGTGGTTTTCTGGTTACAAAGCGTAAGAAGGAGAAAACAAAACACTGGTAACACACAGAAAGAAGTAAACGTTAAATTAAAAATGTATTTTTTCTGAGCCGTCGTCGTTGGCGTTGCCGTCCTCATTGCGTAAACTCCCTATATAGTATTACTGTACGTCATCCAGTACAGAACAACATAACGACCATTGGATAGTGCATTTTGGTCATTGCATCATATATCAAAAAGCAGAGATATTAATTATATTGATTTATTGAAAGGTTGGTCGGAAAGAAAGTATTTTAAAAATACAAGTTTATTGTAAGATAGTTTCAGTGTTTATCCATCATAAATGATAAGCAACAAAGTCTGGAACGCCTACCGTCAGTAAAGATCTCCCAAAGTTTTCTCTTTTGTGAAATATGTTTGCATTTTGGAACCTTTGTGAGAAGATGACAACAATATTCACGTCTCTTCCTTCGATCCTCAAACACCTTGGCGTGTATAGAGAAGACAAGATTTTTGTTTGTTTTTAATGTTTATAGTCAAAACTAATGCTAAACATCTTTATATATATATATAAATATACATAGATATATGACTAATCCTCTTTGCTTGTGTCTGATCAGGCAAGGAATCAGGTCAATTCTCTGACGAGCAAACTGGAGGAAGCCCAAAATAAGAAACAGATTGTTGAAAAGGTTCTGCAGGAGAAGAACTCCAAGGCCAACAGGCTGCAGGAGGAGGTGTATGCGCTCAAGGAGAGGCTCTCTAACGCGGAGAACAGGCACAGTAGGGAGATAGACACCGAGAAACAAAAGGTATTATGGGATCGTGTGACAAAATGGATGTAACAATAACCATGTAATGATAATTATATGTACTAACAATGTATGAGGCCATACTTGCATTACTGCGCGTCAACTGTAATACATTGAGGACGCTTTAGACCTTATTTGGAAAATACCAACATTCATTGTCAACAAATAGGTATTGATTTTGAATAAAATGTGTCTATAGGCGGATTTCTGCTAACACAATGTATACAAACAAACCTTTTCAAATTGTTTGGAAAGTCTGTATATCTTCGCAGACGTGGATTTCCGCATAGCTATGGTTTCCGGTCCCTACTCTTGGGAGTTCTTGTATTCCAACGTCTCTAAGTGTAGTATCACAAGTTCTTTTCAGACCCCCTTACAAGGCAGATTGACGAAGGAATACGAATCAACATGGTCTTGTAGGACCGAACTCGAAATCTGAATTTCGGCAGGGGGTAGTGCCCAGAATAGAAATGGCAGTAGGGATAGAAAATTAAAGTCGCCTCCCACAAGTGCGAGATAGAACCCTCTTGATAAGACTTCGAATACATTAAACAAGAAAATCTTTGCCTCGATCCACCAATTGAGGACTGGTAGATTCGTTGATAACAATAATTGAAACTCTCCCACTGAGATGAAAGTTTTTATCACACCAAGCACTGTAGAATCTTTTTTTATATTTGTTGAGTAGTGAGGGTGTTCATTTTATTTTTGTCTTTGTTTCTCACCATTTTCAGAACTGATTTTTTTCTGAACAAGTCTTGATTTTGATACAAAATTAATAAGGAAAACAAGCGCGAAAAACATATTGCAACTTTTCTTCGTCGTCCGATGTCATCATCAAGCAAGGTGAATTTTATTGTCACAGGGCATATGTACGGTTCAATAGACAATGGAACAGTACGGAACAGTACAATACAATGTAATACAATAGAGTACAAATTTGTTTCAGTAAACAAAGCAATTATATAAATAGTTTGCTCGCAAAGAGAATTTTCGGTTGACAGAGCAGCTATGTAAATCAATATGACTCTGTGGGAGCAAAACTATTTTCGTAGCCATTCTGTCAACCGAAAATTCTCTTTGTTTACTGAAAAATTTGCTCTGTTCCATTGTCTATTGAACCGTATATATGCCCTGTCACAATAAAATTCACCTTGCTTGATGATGACATCGGACGATGTAGAAACGTTGCAATAAGTTGTTCGCGTTTCTTTTCCTTATTAATAATTTCTTTCTACTGGAAAATTTCTTAATTTTATTAATAGAATTAGTTTCAAATTTACATGAACCCAGCAAGCTGTTAACTTTAATTGCCATCCTGTTTAATCCTGTTGTAATCGTCTGTCATCTACTAATGATAAAGGTAATAATTGTGTATTCTCGTAATTAGTTTCGTAATTCCTTGTTAAGTCGTTCCTAACTTCTCTAACAATATGTGTATATTAAGTCATACAATCTTTAGAGCAAAATAACAGTTTAAATTATCTTCTAAGTAACTTCAAATACAGGCTGAAAACGGCGACGCAATTTTCTAAGAACGTAAGAACCAGTTCAAGAACTGCTATGCGTAATGAAACGTAACGTGACCGTGACGTGCTGTAACGTAAACTATTACGTGACGTAAACAATATTCAGCAACTTGTTTAAGATAAGCGGAAACTGTGAGTATAACAAAACGGTAGGTTGTAATTAAAACCAGGCATAAATTTCATTGGGTCTACCTGATGTCACTCCTGTTCAAAAGTGGTTCTGTGGCTGTGAGCAGGAAGAAACATTTGAAAAAAAGCATTTATCCTGACCTGCCATGTTCTTGAAACTTTCCAAATTTTCGACTCAAGGTTCCCTGAGCTAAAATGCAAAGTTGATGTCATTACAAACTTTAGCTGACGTTTCGAGCATTTGCCCTTGGTCGGTGCATACCCAGGATTGGCCTTAAAGAAAATGCCAACTTTTTTAATCAGCTGGTTAGATCAACGCTGAAGTCAGCAAACAGACTGGCAACAGTAGAAAACCTTTAAAACGTTCATTCACTTCTATTGCAAAAGAGAAGCCAACAGAAATGGCTCAAGTTTATAGCGGGTTGTTATGCAGGCTGTGAGACCTTTGGTACAATCCTGGTCATCTGCAGAGCAGTTTTCAGTTTTGCTGGTATGTCAAGTATTTGGCACGACGCCCAGGGTTGCCACGGTCCTTGCAAATCCTGAAAGTCCTGGAATTGAGGAAAATAATTCCAGTCCCTGGAAAGTCCTTGAATTTGGGTCATGGTCCTTGAAAATCCTGGAATGGGCAAAAAAAAATTTCTTAACGTCCAAAATTGGTAAAAAAAAATTGTGACGTTGTAAAACAAAAACCACGACTACGTAAGGCTTGATTTTTGTCCAGAAACAAATTTTCTAAAGCTTGTTAATATAGAGTGTGTGATGTTGAACTGTCTTATTTGATCGAGAAGGTAATGGAAACTGAAACGTCCTTGAATTTCACATCCAGTAAATAGTGGTAACCCTGGATGCCTAGAATTTGAAACCACTCAGTCAACATTTATATGTTTTAAACCCAGAAAGCTACCATAAGTAATTTAAGTTTATACCATCTACTTTTTTCTCTAGTGCATGGTGGCAACAACTGAAGCTGCGACGTTGAAGTCACGATACCAGCGCGAGATCAGCGAGCTTCGGGATCAGCTTCAAAGAGCGAACGTTTCCAGTGAAAGAGATCAGGCATTGAGAGAGAAGGTTTTCAATGAAGCTAAGGCAGAAGTTATCGCCTTGAACAAGAAGGTAGTTACAAGATAAAACTGTGTTTGATGCAGTAAGGACGTCCGTAAAATGTTTATGCTTCGTTTTTGCCTTTTAACTTTGCATTCGTAAAATGTAATTACCAAAGTGTTTATTTCTGCTAGTGTTTTCACTGGGCTCCTTCTCTCTGTATATATTGTCATCTTTTTCAGTTTACCTGATTCATACTCATTCCTAGGTCGATTTTTTTATGTATTTCGCTCTTTTGTTTTCTCTATTCATGTGCACTCTAACAAAAGCTAGTTGCACCACCTTTCGTTAAATCCTATACTATCGCTAGTCCTGAAGCACGCATATTTCTTTCTGTACCACCTCGCCTTCTTATTATTATTGTTGTTTTTTATCTAAAGTTGTCAATTTTCCTTTTTGCAAATCTATTTTGTCCTTTTTGGTCATATAATGATAAACCATAGCTTTAGCAAAGTGTGTTTTTCTTGTGATTCTCGGACGACTAATAATTATTACAGCTGCGGTCACACACACCAAGGTAAACTGTGTTAAACCAGCTTGAGTTTTTATTTACCACAGTGTTTTGACTATACATACACGAATGATCCAAGGTTGATTTCCATATAACCATAAGCGCTGACGACCAAACTGCTGACAGTGCTGGGGCAATAACTGGGACATGTCACCGGTGTATCGCTGGTTGATCTCAGACTGTGCTGGGACAGTGTATATGGAAACAATCCTTAACTTTCCAAACTCAGTCTGGTATACACTGGTGGCTCACTGTTACGCGTCCCAGATTTTACCTCGGCACTGTCAGCGATTCAATCACTAGCGCTTTCGATTATATGGAAACCAGACTTTACAAGTTAACCTGGTTAAATTTTGGCAATCTTGATACCTTAGCAATTCATAAAGTATCGAGATCTGTCAAGATATGTTATTTGATTGGTTATTTTATCTTGTGTCCTTGGAAAATCTTGCTTGTTAGCACGATGTTTGTCATGGGAAATACTTTTGCTATTCTTTATTTATCCATGGAAATTTATTGCGGTGAATGTTGCTTGGGTAAGGTGGTCACACACGGAAAAAGAGTTTACCATTGCGAAAGGACTTTTTAATGTGGTAAACGGGTTATGTGTGACTTCAACTTATGTTACCAATGAGCTGTTTTCATTTTTGTCTGATTCCGAGGCCCGTTCCAAATGTCGTATTACTAGAAAATATCTTGCGGGGAAAATGAGTTTATTTGCTAGTGCCACTTTAAAGTTTCAAATTTGTTTGTTTGTGAACATAGCTGGAGGATAAGACTCGTCGTCTGCGAGAGCTGGAAAGTGCAAGTGTTCTGTGGGAGAGTAGAATAAGAGATCTCGAGAGACAGAAAGCTGAGCTTATAGCCCAGGTGGGACAGACTCGAGAGGCACTGGATGAACACGTCGGTCGACTGAGCAGACAGGTTAGTTTATAAACTGGTGGAGAATCAGGGCGAATCTAGAAAAAACATGTCATTTGTTAGGCATGCCTTATACCTATTTCTACATTTCAATTTGAGAGTATATAGTTGCAACAGGGTTTTCCTTGGTGAAACACTAACAAGTACACTAAGAAGATTTTGATAAATAAAGAAAAGAAAAAAGCCCATCCATGACCATTGCTGTAATCCAGTAGTTTTAGTTTACAGAATGACAGAAAAGCGGTAACAATTTTAACTCGATTCATCCCATTGGAGTTGTAATGCCCTTCAACAAATGTCGAGATATGATTGTGCACGTTATTTTTTTTCAATATTCTCGTGTAGCTATTTGTATATATTTAAGTGTCGCGTTTGTGGTATGGCTTGACTTTAATTTTTATTTAACTGCTTGTTTTTGATTGTTTTAGTTGGAGATGAAAAAACTGTTCGCAAAGTTTTATGATTGTTTTCAAGGACTGGCAATGTTACTATTTAATAAAACTGGTTCATATTGTAGAAAAGTTTATTTATTCATTTACTTTAACAAAGTATTATTTCTGTCCAACATTGAGGGTCTTTATTTTTTAATTTTCAGTTGCAGCAGACTGAAGTCCGCGCCATGAGATCTGATACATTAGTAAAAGAGCTATACTTCGAGAACTCAAATCTGACCAAAGCTCTGCATCAAACTGAGGCTAATGAGAAGAAAGCGGAGAAGACAAACAGACAACTGATGGAGCAGAAACGTGCCCTTCAGCGCGTCATATCAAAACTTTGTGGGGCAAATGCTATAGCGTAGCGAGCAGAGAAAATGAAACGGAAAGCAAGGGTTTTTATAACCAGGGTGCGAAAGCTAATCACACTTAAAGTTGTCATAACATATATCCAAAAGCATAGTAATAATGGAGAAAACGCGGTGTCAGGCAATGTTAGGGACTTTAAGAAACGTCGACGGTAAGGCAAACGGCAACGGCTCAGAAAAAATGTATTTCTTATTTGCTCTTTACTCCTTTCTACGGGTCATAAGAGTTGTTTTCTCCGACTTAAGCTTTGTGAACCGAAAAAGACTACAAGTTCCTTCTTAAAGGTAAACAAATACTGAGAACATTTTTGTTATCACATCCACGTCGTCCCAAGAACTCCAAAAAAGGTCTCTTCACATTCTGTTTCTAGCGACATCTACGTGCAGGTGCTCAGCTCGATGCATTCCAACGTTTATTTATTGTATTTACTATTTTTCTTTGGTGTCGTCGTTGGCGTTCGCGGTCCTCATTGCTTAATTCACAATCACGAGCAGTGTGTATATCCCACTAATTTGGCGGGCCACACGTCTTACAAATATCACCGAATCATGTGTCTCTGACAAAACAATGAGCAATAAACACTGCGAATCATTATAAAAATACCTTACAAAGAGAAAAGGGGCTTATATCCCGGAAACCGTGATATCTGTAAGACCTCTGGCCTGCCAAAACAGTGGGATATACACGCTGCGCATAATCTTGAAAGAACCTTTTTGAGAGAGTCGCCGAATTTATTACACTGCCTTTTATAAAAAATGCAAAAAATTTTTATACCTTTCGTAAATTCTCAAATTGTACAAGTTTCAATATCTCTTTGCAGTGTACATGTGCATGCAGGAGTAAGTTTTTTTTTCTATAAACAATGAAACATTGTGCTTAAACTCCTCACTGGCATAGGAATTTAAAGCAACCAGGATTCCAGTGAATAAAAGTTTTGACTGCTGAATACACTAAAAGCAGTAAATTGCCACCTTCTAAACAGCTACATAATTATCTTATTAAGGCAACTGGATAGTATTAAGAAGTTTCATTTCAGTACTGAATCGCAACTTCTTTCTTTGACGTATCTTTACTGATGTAGAGATTCTAGAAAAGATAAGAAAGAATTGGAACTGAAACAGAAATTGAAAACTCGTCACCTTTTAGTCGTTGTTGGCGCGCTCCTCATTCTGGGGAACAAGGATGGAACGGCGTAAAACGTACAGTACGGCGTACTCGAGGATTTTAAAGAGCCGATTCCGGGACTGTTTGACTAAAAATCAGAATTTTGGTTATTACAGTATTATACCGCTGCTTTACACAATAACATTTCGACATGACCATAGTTATTCTCACACTGATGAAGCTCATTTTACCTTAAAAGAGTCGCTTTTAATCATTTGGTCGTTCGATGTTGCTGTAAGATGAGCGTTGGACTTGAGTCTTAATAGTAATGCATTTGAAAGGATTTGTATCAATTTCTAGTTAAATGAAAAATTTCGTTAAATGAAAATCCAGTTTCCAGTTTTAAGTCAATAGGTCTTTGCAGCTAGAGGTCACAAGGTACAAAATATGCCGTACTGGAGGGCAAAAGAATGTGCAAGACTCAAAACACGATTAACTAGAAAAGTGTGATTTTTTTTGTTTTACATTTCGCAGTGTGGTCTTATTACATCCTTTGCCCTTCAGTGTGTTGTGTTTTATACCACGTGAATCCTGCAATAATCAATATAATGCCAATTACCGTAAGAACTTTCAAAGGAGACTGTTTTCGATTGTAAGTTAAATGCGCGGCTTTTTGAATAAAGAGTAATTCTCAAATGTAGAAGTATTTTTCTACTTAAAATGATGACCGAACGTTTTTCATGCTCAAACGCAAAGAGAGATATTGTGTAGAGGAGTTTTGTACATCGTAAATTAGAGTCAAAAGTATAGCTTGATACCGCCTTTGATGCTTAACTTTATATAATGCAAATATGGAAAATTATTGAATAATGCAAATATGAAAAATTATTCAATACTCGACGTCTAATTTGTAATGAACTTAAATCAAAGTTATATATTCCAGCTATTTATTAAACAAAAAATGTATTTTGTGTCGTCTTGAAGTTTATTTATCAGGGAGAAGCCTTCATTTTTCTGCAAAGGGATGGGAAAAACTTAGGATTACCTTGTACCAGAAACACCCGTGTGGCAAATCATTCAAATCGCGAACTGTTTATTACTGGCTAGTTGTTTTTTTTTTAAATAAACGATTTATTTATTTATTTATCCATTCACTCACTCACTCATTCAATCATTGATTGATTGAATCATTGATTCATTCATTCATACATTCATTTATTCATTTTTTTATTTTTTTAAAAGCACTCCTAAATTTTTATCATGCTGGTCTTTACAAGGCCTGTGCTGCTCTGAATTCGTATTTCTTTCGAATTGTCCTTGAAGCGAACAGCAAATCACGATTTAGCTCCCCTCATCTCTCTCCTGAGCATAGTTGGTAAAATCTTCCACACTGGGTATGATCTTCTCCCTCTGTCCGTTGCTGGAGAAGTGTCGAGAACAGC
>JAODFW020654541.1:0-11626 GCA_027575235.2 Palythoa mutuki | reverse complement strand
CAGCTATTTTTCAATTAGACCATGATCAACTAACCTCAATTTTGCTTTCACTTTTGTTTTGGATATTTCAGTTCACTTTTAAATTGCAAATAATGATTCTAGCAACAATTACCATGCTATGAGCATTTCTGAACCGCTTTTTGCTATTTTTGGCTATTTTTTTAATTAACAAACTAAACACTTTCTCATCTGCCCTCGTTGCATCACCAGCTCCATATTAGAACTATTACTGCAATGACCACAATGTAAGTGTAAATACATTTTGAATATGTAAACACATGGCCCTTTTTTGAGGAAAAAACATTCCTGCAGAGAAATGAAGGAAAAAAAATATCCTGCGGAGCATTTAGAAGGTAAAAAATATACAGCCTGCTAGATTGCTAGAAAAAAAATTTTGGTGACGAAACCCCCCTCCTCCCACCCCCCATTCCCTCCAGAGTTAAATGGTCGGCCCCTAATCAACTAATATGTTGTGTCATTATCAGAATAAAGAGCTTGTGTATATGAAAACTGTCCATTGTGGTGAGTGGCTGGCACATCACGCGTTGTAGTAAAGCAAATCCATCTGAAATAGATCCTGTTAGTGTTAGCTTTTCCATGTTCGATGTAAGCCTTTCCATAGAGGTGGAGTAGGCTTTGTCCATGGTATCCATCCTATGAAGCATTTGTTTTTTTATCTGTAGTTCTTCTTGATATATACTGAGAAGCTGTGATTCTAGAGGAAGTTTTCTCTTCAGTCTCTCACTCTTGTGTTCTTTTAGTTGAGCACTCAATAAGTCTCTTCTTTCTTTGATGACTTGCCTCGAAACTGGTGTCTGTTGACAAGCATCATCTTCATTTGTTTGATCTATTTCATACAACATTAGAGCTTTCTTAGAGGTTTTCTGACGACTCTAATCCATCTGGAATAGCTGCTGTATAGCTGGTGAAACTCCCCAGTTATCTGAACAGTGCTCGTAGAAGATCATCACGACTCTTCCATGACCACTTCTTCTTCCGTTGTCAACAGCTTGTCTATACTTGATTCGAATCGCTTTTTGCTTTGAAGTCAATACAGACCTCGTTGATTCGTCTTTCTTGTGTCGGAAATCTTTTCCAATAGATGCAGCATTTTCGAGTGAGGGATAATTTGCACTATGATTCAAGAATCTCGACATACTTGTTCACACAAGATTCCCAATCAACGCTTTTTGCCATTTGCTTCGTTTTGTAATCTTTAGTCACTGTCAGTAGTAATTCCACTTCATCATCAGTCCATTTATACGTCACTGAATACTTTTTCTTGGCATTTTATGTTGATTTGGACATTTTTACAAGGGTAAAACCTTCAACCTTCAAACGTTTACACTTCATTAGCAAGGACGCGAAAGAAATGGCGCCAAAATATTAGTTATGCGCATGCTCATCACAGGATTATCTCCGGCAAAAGAACTGGGCACTAGAGCAAATCAGACAATTTCCGGATACAAGCGGATACGTGTAGAAGCCTGAAAACGATTTGAATACGCTGCGTGTGGACGCGAAAATTTTCGTATCCGGAAAAAAATATTTGCGTTTTCACAAATTTCCGGATACGTGTGGACAGGGCCTTAGTCATTGATACGCAAGGTGTAGGAACGACAATTGCTGTTAGTCAGAACATGCAAATTTGTCACTCACTTAGATGTAAACAAAATCGATAATTCAATGTCAGACCAACTGATATCGACTCAGTTTAAGAAATAATGTCTTATTTCCGAAATCCAGCATGGAATACGCAAAATGGAAACCTTTAAAACTTCCAAACAATAAACCCTGTGATAATGAAATCGAAAGCGATTTTACTAGCAGGTAAACGTAATTATGTTGCTTTTCAATTAAAAACGTGCAGGCAGTTATACACAATTCTCTTGTTTAATTTTTGGCAGAACGGACGATTACCACCGACACTATCTGCAGTCAGACAACTGCTACAGAGACTGTAAGATAATCCACATCCTTGGTTTCTGTGCACTTTTAGTGAAAGCTGGTGTGTTCAAAAAGGCAAGTTTGCTTCATGTTTTACTGGCAAAGAGCTGCCACTGCTATGTCGACTTAATCCTTTGTAAAAACTATGACCAAAAATAGATACTACCATTAAAGATACTCTCCGATTTTTTTACTTTTTTTTGGAACTGATCAGATCAAAACTGGATCAGTAAGTGTTACATACTGAAAAAGGAGATCGAGAGTATATGTTAGTGAAACTCTTATTATTTCCGCTTATCTGAGCTAAATTAAAATAAGATTATAAACTTGTTTGGTGTCAGTTCTTTGAATGATTAGAATATTACATGATGTTTTTCTAGATCATTTAACTGCCGGTTTGAAACTCTTTTTAAATTTTTATTATTTTTCGAAGTATGGAGAAAGAAGTCAAATATCAATCAAACTTTCGTTCCATTACAACTTTTCAGGTTCGTCTTTCTTACTTGATGGTCGGTCACACCCACGAACATATAGATCAGGTACGTGTGAAAGAACGTGCTTGTTTCACAGATTCCCAGTTGATGAATATCGTTCACAAAAACTAAGTATTGTTTGCATGATAATGTAGTTCATTTATGGATTTATGATGCAAATTGCACCATTCTTTTTAAACACTCTGAAACTATTTGATTAACTGGTTACATATCCATTTTCCACTATTAAGATATTGCATACTTCTTCGGCGATTTAATACATCACTTATTGCAGCATTTTTAGAAATAAAATGAAACGATATGAAACTTTGAGATCTATTTCCGGATCTATGATTACCAAAATTGTTCTATATAATTTATCTTTGTTTATCAGACGTTTAGCCGTATTTCCATTGCGTTGAGAAGGTCAGATGCAGTCACGTTAGACGAGGTAATAACGGTAATCCGTGAGTCTTTTAATCCCACTCCTGTAACATGTTATGTAGAAAACATTTATGACGTTAAGTCTTGGCTTCACCCATACACTGCAACTCTACAACATCACAGTCATCCCCACGCATTCTGGTTAAAACTTAATGAACGTGGAGAAGTGGAGATGTCTTATAGAAATTGGGCGAAAGCCGAACGAAAACAGTGGCTCCCGGAAGAAGGGCCTTTTGTTGTATTAAGACAGCTTCCGCCTGGAAAACCAGCGATTCTCAAGCCGGACTTGAAAAAATGTCCCACAATTGACAAAATTCTGGATTGCCTATCAAAATTAAAGATTAGAATGACTGCGTCACAGTTGCAGTGGTGGGAGAACATGGTAGAAAGTGAAAGAGAAAAAGTGGAAATTTGGCAGGCTTTAAGCGGAGATCAGTATCTGCAATTTGGAAAGTCCTTCGATCTCCTAGAAATGAAATGGACACCGCCAGACTCTGACAAAGTGGATGAGGATCTGGATTACAAACGATGCGATAAAGAGTTATTGGATTTACTAGAGAAGAAAGAGAACTTCAAATATGTATGTATACTCGAACCTAAGGCAAAATTAAATTAATGAGTTACAGTCAATTCTGAGGAACATACAACAATAGCGGCTGTTTCGCAAACCAGCATCGTTGGCTAAATCTATAGCTCAATTATAAAGCTTAACTCTGATTGGGTCAGATATAAAAATAGTTTTTAAAAGTTTCCCGTTTCTACCCAAAAACGTAATATATATGCTACAGTCAAACCCCGCCTTACAACCACCTCGCTAATAAAAGACGTCGACCTCGACCCGGGAAAATAGTCAAATCCAAATTATTAGCATGATATTAACGTTTATTGATATATTCAACGACTGAAGCCAGACGAGCCAAGATGGCGTAGAAGCTGCATTTCCCCCATATTCTACTGCAAAGCTTCTAATGCAAAATAGTGTTCAAAAGAGAAAAACAGTGTACTGTGTAAAAAAATAACTCAGCATTTTATCATATTAGAACTAGATCAGTACTAACTCTCAAAGTAAGACAGTTTATATAAAAATCATCCGTGTTATTTGTGGAGCACAGAAATCTAATTATTGGGTATTTGTTTAGACGATCTTATATTCGGCCTCGTCGAATATGGAGCGTCATTAGTGACAAAATTCACTTTTGCAATTATGATGCCAGTAATTCCGGTTTTTGATGTACTTATGGAATTATGAAGTCATTCGCAATAATGGTACTTTGGCATTATGAAGCTGTTTGGCATGATGAAGTAGTTTGACATTATGAACTAGTTTGGTAATGATATGAACTAGTTTGGCATTATGAAGTACTTTTGACATTATGAAGTACTTTTGACATTATGAACTAGTTTGGCATTATGAAGTACTTTTGACATTATGAAGTACTTTGGCATTATGAAGTACTTTTGACATTATGAAGTACTTTGGCATTATGAAGTACTTTGGCATTATGATGTTACCGAGAACCTTTGCGAGCGTGCAATGCGGTGCGAAAGGGATTGTGGGATGACATCGTGACAGAAATGGCGAGTGGCGGTGAACGTATTGCTGAGTCGCTAAATAAATGCGTTGAAAATCTGGTGACTGCGGCAGAAGCACTTCAGAAGCTAACAAAGGAAAATGGAAGTTCTAATTGTGAAATCCCGACAGTAAAACCTTCTGAGTTGGAGGAACATCGAAAATTGTTTGGATTTAAACCTCTCACTCATACCAACAAACCGAAGGCGAAGTTCACCTCGAACTCTTCTTCCCCATCGAGCTTTAAACGGTTCAAAACTGGAAGTGGCAAGGTCTTTGTTATGTATCAACATACTTAAATCAGTCACGATGCAAAACTAAACGAACTCAAACTGTTCAGCGCTGGGAATCTAATAACATGATGTATGCGCATGTTCCGGGCCAGTGTTTACCGCTGGCCAGCATACACAACAGTCTTTTTGCCTGTTCGAAACACTTGGACTCACAAGTTTTTCCTTTTTGCGAGTACGACTTGTAAACATGTTCCGACGACACGAGAGAAAGTGCAGCATGGGCTTGCGGGTTTAGGAGAGAGGGATATTGTCTTACAGAAAGATGGCAATGCAGAGCATGTTCGGGAAACGCTTTGTGAATCTTACCCAGTGTTAAAAGAATGTGGAGGGTTTGAAGTAATGCGCACGGTGGCAGGGTCGTGTAAAGTGCTCGAAGTTTTGCCTGTTCCTCCAGGTGGTTATAGTGTCCCATATTTAAAGTCATGTCTTCTTCAAGCAAAGGGCTACATTAGGCCAATTCAAAAGCAACTCTCACTCGAGCCACTGTCTTCAAATGATGAATGCTCAGAGGTAAGTATGACTCATAGTCTCAGACTTCTATACTAAAAATTGGGGAACAAACTATAACCGAAACTGCCCAGTCCTGGAATTTATTTCCTGGAAATTTCTTGAAAGCTCTGAGTTTTGTTCTTGATCCTGGAAAACTCCCATTGAGTGAAATTTATACTTTCAGGTGCCACATAAATTTGGGGTGGAGTCAGAATAAATGGAAAATTTTTGAAAACCTAATAATTGAGGGGGAGGTCTTAATAAACACAGGGGTCAGAAAATCTAAGAATTGTTCACTGTAGTGTACCATTATAGGCATATTACTACACAACTATTTCAGGTCTGACAAAACTCATATATCTCTTTCTGTAACTCCAAAAATAAATCTCCCATTTTGATTTTGTAAAAGAACAATACAAACACAAGAATTTGAGATTAGGAAATCCAAAAATTTAATAACTGGAGGGGGGTTCCTAGTAAGGACCAGGGGGGTAAAAAAATCAAAATTTTAACATTCTGGGGCGACATTTATTTGAAGCATAAGAGTATGTCACCTGAATTATTTTTGTCTCCACAGTGACATATAAACTGGGCCTTAGTGTTATATAAATATTTTTTTGCCTTGGAACCAATAATATAATAAAATATCTTGGCATTTTATTAAAAACTGAGCCACCTATTGCAGCAATTAATTATTGGAATTTTGTGATATCGTAAGTCTTAGAATTTTGATGTTCAGAAAGTGTACGAGCCCTGTTTGAATATCTAGTATTCATTTATGCTTTACCCTTTCTTTGAATCACATAGGCAAAGAAAGAGTGGCCAAAAGAGAAGTGTTTGAACTGTTTGGAAGAAATTCCAATTAATGTGCTTCGAGCCCACACAGAGAATTGTTTGGGTGCCATTAGTGTTCAAGACAGTGATATATGCAAACAAAGTGAATGGTAAAAAAATTGAGTTTTTTAATTGCTTTCTTGATTTTAGCTAGGAAAAATAAAGTAGCTTACCCAAAATGCGTTAAGCTGCTTAATTTACAAAAGTCAGAAATGACCTTGATAAATGTGTGCAATGGGCGATGTCTTATTTTGACTCTTACTGGATGTTGATTAACCAAACAAATACAGACGGTGAATTCCTCCCAATGATTTTCAATATACCCTCTTCCTTCACCTTGAGATTTGGCATGATTGTTATTATTATACTAAGTTTTGGTCACATGATAATGTGCCTGTTGCTATAGTAACCAGAGCTGATAAAAGGCTTGCACTATGAAGACCACTGAAAAGTTGATAAAAACAAACAAATTTAACATGTTTCTGCAACTAAAACAGAAAGTGGTGCAAAAAACATATTTTAAATATAATATGCAATTGAAACAGAAAGAAAACAAAAAAGAAAATTAAGAGGGCCAATCTTGCAAGAAAAATAATTGTTAGTTTTCGAACTTTATCAAAACTTTTTACAAAATCTAAAGTGGCCAATTCCAATGTACATCAAAAACATGTTTAATGATATATAAAAACTACTAAAAAGCATTTGGGAAAATTCCAAATGAATTTTGAAGTCATGACATGATCTGCAGTGTATATTCATTTGTGCGTTTTCCTTTCTAAACTCTAACTAGTGTGCTAAGACCACACCTTAATGCCATTGTTGGAGCAGTGTCATTCTCTTCAAAACTACAAATGAATTACTTTTTCATTTATTTTTACAAATTGTTAATGCTTATATTGCCTACTGTAGCTGATAATGATAAACAGTACTTGTATTTTGTGTCTGCAGTGCTGATATGGCTTTGTCATCAAAGCACCAGATGCCAATGGTTGTTGACTTAACACATACAGATGAGAAGGTAGATTATTTCAAACTGATTTAAACATTTATAGTCTCGTGATTATGTCTAATTTATTTTAAATTAGTCTTTAGTAATGATTATTCCAATAGTGAATTATTGTCATTGCCATAGGTTTATCACTGAATGTGGTACTTCAAGTTTTCATGTTACCGCTCTAGATAGAGGGTGATGAAATACAAAATCTTAACAATATGATCTGAAGAAAACTTTTCAAAACTTTTACATTTGTTATTTTATATCCCAGTAATGAATAACTTCTGCATTTGTTTAGAAATATCATTGGTTTCCATTTTGCTTTTACCTGTCTTTACTGGGTTTCAGTTAACTTTTTAGGGGTATGGCTAAAAAATGTAAGCTGCGGCTAAAAAAGTTGTCATTATAGTAAACCCTGGCTAATTTTTACTCTGAACACACATGTCCCCCTGGCGAAAGCCTGTGAAGCTATGGCAATCATTCCTCAAAAATCAAGAGTGCACCGGCAAAATTCAACGTTTGCCGACCCTTAACTGAAAGCCTGCCTTTATTACAATACTATATAAACTGTACCATTTAGTAACATACAAGTTGCTGTAGTTTGTTACAGACAGGTTGGTTGATGCATAAATATATAATATTTATACAATAGAATAGAAAGACACTGTATACAAACCAGCCTAAGTGATACCAAAGCTTTAAATGTATGTATGTAGAAGCATTGCTGAAATTTTGTGTTCATTGTTTATGGTAACATTTACCGTTAAGATTTAACTACATGTATATTTGTTGTTAGAACTGTGATAAAATGCTGGCAGAGATAATGAACATCTTCCCCGATAAAAGTTACGGAGAAGTACAAAAGAAGTTTGCAAAAGAGGGCACTGTAGATGCAACTGTAGCTGCCTTTCTTGGTAGGAACATTAAGAATCAACTCTTAGATTTCTGACAATTTTGTTGTTCAAGCACTTGTGATTGGTCAGAAAAATCATATCAGTGGTGCATTGAACTATCATCAAACTTGCTATTGATCATCCAAATGTAATTCTACTATTTCAGAGCAAGATGATGAAGAATTAACCAAGTCAGTATTTGATGTACCTTCTGCATCCCCCTTGACACTGCATGGTTTTCGGCAGATTTGGCAGAATTCTGGCCTTGAACAGAAGATCGTCATTGATCGACATTCTCAAAAGCTTCTTCGTGAAATATTTAAGCTCTACAAGAAAGGCCTCAATATACGAGGAACACCTGATGTAGAATTTAAAGGTGAGTAGGGGAGTGATGCTTCTGGGCCAACCCGTGAATACTTTTGCCTGGCCATGTCTCGTTTGGTGTCTGGGGACCCTGATCTCCATCTCTTTGAGGGTGAAGAGGACCATCTTGTGCCCATCCATTGCATTGAATCTTATGATTCAATGTTGTTTTACTACACTGGTCTGATGATCTCCCATTCTGTGCTGCACGAAGGTTATCCTTTGGTGGGATTGTCTGAGGCAGTTATGGCATACATTGTGACAGGATCCATTGATGAGGCAGTGCAGTATGTCTCTCTCCAAGATATACCAGATTTGGAAATAAGAGAAATGATTGAAAGGGTAAGTATTTCATGTAATGCTGCCAAGTCACAGGAAAATTTTTATTTTTCGATTTTTATGAAACATTTAATCCAGGGCAGGAAACTTGGGCCGTCCAAACATCTGGGACGGGTTACTTTTCCGTTCGGACGAGGAAAAGCATGAACCCAGTTGTCCGAATGGACGACTGAGTTGTAGAGGTCCAACTTAAAAAAAGTCAAGAAACTATACTTACCTGTTTTCTTTGGATAAATAATAAAATATTCTTTCCGTAATTAACCCTTTGAGCAATGACTAAAACAAATATATCAAGAGATATGTTTTTTCAATTTGTGGAGTTCTGTTAGTTTTAATTCTAAGAGCTAAAATGAAATATGAAGTTTATATATTACCCTTTAGTATTGTTGCAGTTGTTTATTTTTGGACAAGTAGTTTTGTGGTTCGGACAAGCAAAATACACATTGTACCTATCCCAATGGACAAGTGAATTGAAAAGAAAGTTTTTTGCCCTGATTTCCAGGTGGCTAGAAGTGCTTTGACCAGGCATATCAGCACCGCAGAAGAGGTTTTTTCCAGTTTTGCAACAAACTTTGCTTGTACAAGGTCACCAAGGATGCAGCACATGATTTCTTCCAAAGCTGTTTTTGAGCCCAGCATTCCCATAATGGATCATGTGTATATATTCATATGCCCCTGTATGGGGTTGTGACATTGCAGTACTTATAAGGCTTGGCAAGTTGGATTTGATTAAATGCCCTGGTAAGATAAGTCTTGTGAATATATTTCCACAGAGCAATGATGTGAAGGGCATATAAGGCAAAGGCTGGGGCTTAACAAGTGTGTGACATGGGACCTAATAGTGACCATGTGGTCCACATCAAGGTCAGGAGCCAGCTCAAGCTGGAGGTACTTCATTTTCAGAAGGAATTAGTGGCGGTCTTCTTCTGCCAAATAGGTCCAATGATAAAGAACAAAGTGAAATTTGGGGTCAAAGGAGAGGGTGTGTTGTAGATTTTCTCACCGCAATAATTCTTTTTTGGTTGAAGGCCTCTGTTTTGGAGCCTGAAGTGAACTCATTGTACAACTCATTGTATGTTAGGAGTGCTATGCACAGCAAATGGATTTTGTATAAAAGGAAAGAAAGGAGTACATTTCAGCAAAATGGTTGTGATTGTGGTCCAGCTTGACTGACTCATGAGGGAGTTGAGAATCTGGTCATAGATGATGAGTTTTACACTAGCCAAGGAAAAGACTGGCTTGCTGCTGGTCAGTTACTCCAGAACAAGTCAAATGGAAGGACGAATGAGTTCTTGGTAGCTGCCAAACATCGCTTTCAGTCAATCATTGCATGTGTTATATAATTGTTATTTTATGAATTTATAATCATATCTGTTCCTAACGAACCAAAGCTTCAGAGCTGTGTTCATTGCCAAATTATAGACTGTAAAATTGCCTTGTTGCAAGCAATCAAACAATTAATTTACATACAATACATAAAATTTTCTTTCTCCTTGCATTGTGTTGGAATCTTGGTGATGTTATAATCTGTGTTGTGTATTTCTATAACAGATCCTCATGGACCAAGCGCAGAGGTCAATAGCAACTGCACTTCATGTCTTTGTAAAGGAGTAAGTGCATTGTTTAATAAATTCGATACTACCTCAGCCCAACTCTTTGGAAATTATTTACGTTGTATGTATTTTGCTGCCTTACAAAATCAGCTTTAATGTATAAATTTGTGCTGCTATTAAAATACATATTTAATTAATCATTAGAAACAATCACTGTAGATATGGGGATTGGAAAACCACTCCCCATATAATGATTTTACATAAAGTATAATATTTTTTAATAATTTATAATTACTGTATATTGTTCAGTATTTTTATCAATTTTGCAGGTTGTTAAAACAAATGGATTCCTAGTATGTAAGCTGTCCATTAGTTAATTGAAACAGTGATCGATAAGTTTAACTGTCAGTTTTTATTTAAAAATAATATATACTGTAATAACTCTTTTCTTCAGAGAAATAAAAAAAGTGAAAGATACCAAGAAGGTGTTTGATAAGATCAGTGATGACTTGGACAAGTAAGTATCTCAACTGTTTAGTGCATGATTCATGTGACAAAATAATAGATATTATACAGTTATATAATACTCCTTTTAATTAGCTTCTAGGTGAATGAGAATTTTTTAATATTAAATTTACTCTTTTGCTATACTTTTGGAAAGAAATGTGACATATAAAATTTATTATAATATTATTGTTCTTGTTGTTGTTGTTCCCGGCAATTTGCTGGATTCCTGCAAAACATCAAGCTACACTCTATAGCCTCAGGTGTTTAGCACCCGTCTTAGAACCCTCACAGTTCCAAGCTTCAAACCTTCTGCAACATCTCAACTGGACATTTGATCTTGCACTTGGACAGTTTTAAAATTGATGGCAAATTTTCCCTAGGGTGCCAATAACTATATGGACAATGCTTACTGCCTTAAGCTTCTAAAGCCTTTTATTATTATTATTATTATTATTATTATTATTATTATTATAATTATAATTATTATTATTATTATTATTATTATTATTAATAATAATAATAAGCCTAGTGTGCAAGGATGTCGAAATGGAACCAGTCTTGCAAGACCTGACAGGAGAAGAGCTAAACAGTGGTGCCAACACTGCCCCAGATGCGCGACTCGACATCCACGCCAGAGGCTTCTGGGAGCGGCAGAGGTCGGCCTTCTTTGATGTTCGAGTATGCCACCCAAATGCTGCATCTTATAGAGACCAAGATCTGGAGCAAGTTCTCAAGCAACACGAAAACGAGAAGAAGCGACAGTATGCCCGGAGGGTTCTGGAAGTGGAGCAGGCCACCTTTACGCCATTAGTGTTTAGTACTACAGGTGGAATGGCTGGAGAGTGTCTGAAGTTCCATAGTCGACTCGCAGAGCTAGTGGCGGCCAAGAAAGGGGAAGATTATGCAACAACGATGACCTGGATACGC
>JAODFW020653535.1:0-11627 GCA_027575235.2 Palythoa mutuki | reverse complement strand
GCACGTACACGTTGAAACGAGCCTTTGCTCATTTGTGTTTACGTGAATAAAAATACTACTACTACTACTACTACTACTACTACTATTTGAATTTCGGCTTATTGTAAAATCAAGGTTAAAGATAAAATGATTTTTGATAAACCCAACACAGGAGGTTAACGAGCGTCTAAACTGCAAGTACGCATGCAATTCCATTTCATCTGGCTTCGGCTTCAAGCGGTTACGTATACATCTGGACAGTATAATTATTTAGCGCTTAATGACTAAACGAAGCGTTGCACCATATTATCAATTTTAAAACTGCAAGAGTCAAGCAAACGTCTTGTTTCAGGGGAGCAAACCGATCGAGAGAGCGGTAATAGCTGAAAATTATGTCGCGTCCCGACGACAAATTAAAATCGAATTCCACATGAATAACCAACAAATAAGCACGAAAAGAAAAAAGTGGCAAGCGATCCATGAAACTGATGCTGTATAAAAATAACGAATATCAATCAATTCTCTCCAAATGCTTCGCAAATGCTGAAAACTTTTATTGCTGTTTTTGTATATACCTTGGTAGTATATGATAACCACAATTGTCCTGTTACAGAGATCATGAATGCAATTAATCAAGCTGTGAGCAACAATCTTGCCGTCTTTTAGTCTAAGAAAAAATCTCTCAAAGAGTGTGTTCTAGCACAACAAACTAGAAGGATAGAACTCATCGCACTACAAAGGAAACTGTTAATGGTCAAGCATACATTTAGGAAATTGAATGATTATCAACATCACAAGAGCGCATAACGTGGGACCCAGAAAACACAAATCAGAAGAGACGCAGAACAAGAAACACTATAACTGACAAACTAAAATTGCAAAGACGACCTCTATAGAATATTTTGGAAGGCTAGTGTCAAACGGACGGCACATTTCTGATTCGTCTGGAGAAAAAATGGTGACCCATTCTCCGGTCAAAGTGAAAAGTTCATTACAGACAAGATAAGAATTCACTTTACCAAAATGAAACTTTAAATTTACAAAGCCCGTAACATTTGGACGCAATGCGAGTAAATCAAACTGGTCAATCACAAAGAAAGACGTGTTTTTTTTATAAACCGGCCGTTAAAGGACTGTTAAATGAGGCAAATTTTTGAGCATCTTGCAATGACGACAACAGTAGAACCTTAAGCGGCAACGAAGACAACCGCTTACAAAAAATATATTTCGTTTTCTTGTCTTCGCGTCTAGGTTTGTGAAAACAATTTAATGTTCCTACGTGAAGGCAAAGAAATGCTGAAACTGATCGATGTTTGTTTTCACATCCTCTTCGTCCCAAGAACTCCTAAAATGGTCTTTTCACGTTCTGTTTCTAGCTACCACGACGTGCAGATGCTCAGCTAGATGCATTCCAACGTGCAGTTATTGTGTTTACTATTGTTCTTTCACGTCGTTGTCGGCGTCGCCGTCCTCACTGCTTAAGGTCTCCGTTAGAAGTTAAGTCATACGTGTGCACATGCAATTCTCGGCAACTAGAAATCAAGGCAAATTTAGTCCCAAATGACTTTCAGTTTAAGCAGCACTGGAGTGGTTATCAAAAGAACAACAGGTGAGCAAGAGGTTAAGTTTGAGGCCAGCGAAATTTTCAATTAAACTTGTGGACTTTGATAACGCATTAATTTGTCAACAACTTCTCAGTGAGTGAACGAAACTGTTGTTGTTCAACATAATCTGTCTACCAATCTGGTAAATTCTAGGTTGTTTTAGTGTCACAAACGCATAACTTTTACTTGCTAGTTGCTTGTTTCCATGATTCGATATATTCTTACTTTATTTAACGATTTTAAGATGTAAGTCTCATTTGTTTTTTGAGTGCATGAACTTTCTGCTTTATTTCAAAATGAATATATGTAAAGAATGCATTATTCCCGTCCTCCCAAAAAAAATATTGGGGTGTTTTCTGTACACCCTTTGTCAATTTTGTACCTTTTCTGCAAATGCCTTCATTATGTTTTGTAAGATCTCGACAGTAAACTTCTCTCTTAACTTCAATCCCGTTGTACGTCAAATAATAATAATTGAACGAAATAAAATAATCTCGTGAGCCCGATCGCACGATTTGTGCCGGCATCGGTTTTAGTCCTTTCAGTATACACCACAATGTTAAAAACTCTGCAAGTTCAACAAAACTCCTTCTAATAATTGATGTCCACTTAAAGAAGATTGCTTAGATATTTTCTTCTTTATGTTAAATTTTCTGCACTGAGCAGTTAATTATCGTTCGTAGGACTGGTATTTTAGGAACTTAATGCTAATAAGCGTTTACTTGTGATTTGGTACTTTGCCTATATGCTTTGCAAAATAGACAGAGATTTTATATACCCATCGTACGTTTTTACAACATAGTTTTTGCACAATTGTATTAACTGACTTTCAAGACTCTACTGAAAAGCGTTTCTGTGCCTGTGAAAATGAATGTTGCGTCTGAAAAATCAATGCCATGCAGTTTGAAAGAGACGTTAAACAGTGAGGACGACGACGTGAAAGAACTATAGTAAACGCAATTACTGCACGTTGGAATGCATCGAGCTGAGCACCTTCACGTTGTTGTCGCTAGAAACAGAACGTGAAAGACCTTTTTTGGAGCTCTTGGGACGACGAGGACGTGAAAACAAACATATTCTCAGCATTTCTTTGCCTTCAAGATGGAACATTTAATAGTTTTCTGTTCATAAAGCTTGACTCGGTGAAAAAAAAGTCTAATAATCCGCAGAAAGAAGTAAAGAGCAAATCAGAAATAAATTTTTGTGAGCCGTCGTCGTTGGCGTTGTCGTCCTCCGTCGTTGATTAAGATCTCTCTGATGACTTCTAATCGCGACGCACTTCCAAAGTCCCGCAATCTCTCCTGAATAATTGTTAGCATACAGAGATATCAGATTGAAACTGAGTTCCGTAGCACAGAAAAGCGGCGTAATTTTGAGTATTTTTATTCTATAAAACATAGCTGCCGTTAGTTCGCGGGTCACATTAGGGTTAAGGGTGAACTCTATCATATATCGTTATCTTGGAGTTTGCTTTATATCATTTCGAATCGTTTATGAGCTTGTATATAAAAATTAAAATAAACACAAATAGTTATTACTTTCTTTATGTTTTACTTCTCTTGAGTAATACCAACAGAAACGGTTCGCATTAAATCTATTTAAAGATTTAGCGTGTTAAGCGATTGAAAACAGTTAGGCATATTCGTTATGCTTCTCTTCGGCCAACTGAAAAGAATTATAGCATTATGATGTTTAACATTATTTAATTGCTAATCATTAAACAAATTTTGTGAGAAGAAATCTAACTGATGAGTGCGGTATTGGGTAGGTTGGCAGTCTTTCGAGTCTGCTAAGAATTGAAAAAGTATAATATATACTGTTTAGATAAAAAGACGAAAGAACTGTTTAATTTGTTGCTTAAATTGCAACAACTTTAGCAGTTTTGATGTTTCAACAATAACGTAAAAATGATATAATTTGACTTATTCAAGTGTAAATGCTTGGAAATACAGTGGAACTTTGCCAGTAAACGTGATGTAGCCTTAATATTAACATACTTTGGTCAGAGGACCAGTCGCTCAGGCTCCACGCTTTAGCATTTATCAAACAACGATCTTTAAAAAACAAATTTCAACTGTTTTCATTGAGGTATTTTTTCATTTCAGTTAAACGTGCTTAGCTCAAGCGGAAATGGCACGGCATTCCATTTATTTTATCAAACGGCAGCTAAGAAGTCGAAGTATTTCATATTCTATTCTAAATCCGCTCCATTCATATTTCTAAATGCGTTTATCCAAAAGCCACCCACACTGGAAACAAATCATGCTTCCAGCTCCTCAATTTTGTGCATTTCTCCAAACTAGCGTCATTTTTAAAACTTTTTCCGCCAATTACCCAATGACGCGGCCGACAATGCTAATAACTATAAAATCTCAAATCAAAAGAAATCATGCAAGACATTATACGCAGAACCGCCAAGATCCCACGGATTTCTTTTGCATGTGATGCACACTTGTGTGAAAAGATAATGATCAACGGAAGCGCATTTAAAAGCAACGCGCCTCAAGGGAACTATTCGATTAGGGGTCTACAAAAGAAGTGTGCTCTTCAACAATGAGACTATTATTATTTTATAGGACAATATGACCGCCGCAAAAAGAGATTGAATCAGAGGCGCAACTTGTTTAATTCTACCCATTGAATTAGTGGTTGGTATCTGATACTACGATCACCGTTCATAATCGTAACTGTTCGAACCTATTCTAATTATACCTTATCCCCAAAGTCTAGAACTGTTTTAGCTTTCCAGCAAAAGAGCACCATTTACAATTTTGGATCTTAATAAGTCTTTAATAAAACATGCAATTTTGTTTAATTTAAGCGATTATGGGATCAGTAACCCATGACCAAAGGGATTTGATAAACTATACCTTCTTTTCACCGAGTTCCTTTTTATATTTAAAACGTCATTTCTTGTTAAGCTTAAAGTACCATATATATCTATGACTTAATTCCCTAACTGTTCTTTTTTTAAAAACGTTTAACTTTCTTGTTTAACCGTTGAGATAAAAATTTTATTATAAACAAACAATCAATCGCTATACGAGTAACTTTTTCGATGTTGTTTTCTTAACGGATGTTTTCTTTACAACTTTTAACGACTAGCGCACATTGCACGAAAATTGTCGCTACGTCATGCTGTATCGAGTTAATTAGAAAAAAATTAATGGCATTGGCGGTGCGCACTTTCTTCATTTGGGTCCAATGAATCGGCTTATGTACCTCTTATTGCTTTTTAAATCATATTGATATGTATTGTGTGATGTTATTGATGCCAATTCCCTTGATTTATAAATAGCGCACCTCTATACATTTCTTCTGATGGGTGCAAGCTACTTATAACGGAATCCATTTTTGGGGTGTAAAAATGTTTTTAGACACACTTTGGCCTCTTTTGCCTCTCTTTCAGAGCATTCGCTTTTTTTCTTTCACCTTTTTCAAATCTGCAAGTTCCCTCTTGCAATTGATCTTTATTTTTTTCTGTCAGCGAGAAAAACCTTTCACACGATATATTATTGTCGTGAACCAAATCGAATGGTTCTTTTAAAATAAAAAGTCAAGCAATATAGGCTATATATTATATTATTATTGTTGCCAAAATCTGTTTCGAAGAGCGAAAATTAATTAATAACGGGTCAGCTCCGATAAAGGATCACTTAGGTGTGTGATCATGCATACCTTTGAATGCACTACCCTCCTACGCCAAAATATTTTCATTAGAAATAATACTAGTGTGCATTTCAGTTTTTTTGCTTTTAACGTACCACGATAAAAGAAAAATCTTTATTCTTTCCTATATTGAAATCATGCTTTATGTTTTGAATCAAACAACGGTGAAAATGCTGGCGGTGCAAGGTGCTATGGGCGGTAAACATTGTAGAAGGAGGCGTCACCTCATTTTTCTTTGGAATGTTCTGTGAGAAACAAGGCAATTACTTCCAATTAGATGAAGAGCGAGGCTTACTATTGTTCTGGTTTTGCCTTTATGCAGACATTGAGACTGTAAACAAGAGTGGCGTTTGTTAATATTGTTCCGTAATCTATTGTTTTGTGGGGTTAATAAACACTTGAGCACTTGAAGACCGGTTCATGATAGAGTTGCACCTTTCCTAGGCGGTGAGAGTGACATAGTACACGATCAGTAAAAAGAAATTCTTTACTATGGACAATCTAACACTTTGGTTTATACTTGTAACATCCAATTTATTTATCCTCGCTCCGGTAACAGCCGCTTGGTGGTAAGGCAGTTCTTTTTTCAACATTATTTGTGAAGATGTTTTCGGTTTTTAGAGTATCTTATACTTATAGTTTAATATGCCTAGAAATATTGCAATATTATCTTCCTTTTTGGCGTTGTCTGTAGGAGTTTGGGTTATCGAGTTGGTTATTCAGATAACTATAATATTCAGCTCTCGCCCGCAAATCGAGTACGTGCCTTGACACAGAGACAGCAGCGCATATTCGACAGAAATCCGGAGTTGCTTCAATACATAGCCGTTGGAGCTAAAAACGCTATACAAGAATGCCAGTACCAGTTTCGAAATAGAAAGTGGAACTGTTCTGCACATAACCCCAAAAACGTGTTTGGAAAGATTCTCAGAATTGGTAAGTATATATATTTTAAAACATTATTAAAATGTCTTCATTTATAAATCAAATTGTTATCATGAATAGAACCGAGAGTAAAAGAAGATTCTCAAAGCTAAATTTTAAAAGATATGTGTCGTGTGCCGGAGTTAGAAAAACAACATCGAAAGACTGACTTCAAATTAGTGTCTTAAACTGACTTTGAAGCGAAGAAATTTATGTCGTGTTTTGCCCTTCACGTTTTACGATTACCATCATTTAAGAAGAAACTAATAATAACTGAAACATTTCTTTTAGTATAATGAACATATTAATTCTAATTCCTCTTTTAAAATCATTTCGCAAAATTTAAAACACTAGGAAAGATTTATTGGCAAATACTCTTATTTCTTCTTGGCGCAAGGATAATTTTATTCCGGCAAGCAAAAAAGATACTGAAAGGTTTGAAGTTGCAAAAATTGAAAAGAGAGTTTAATTTATGGCGTGTTTCAAATTGGTAGTAAGTACACTCTTCTACCGTTAATCAAAGATAGCACGTAGTTTCTGCATGATTATAGTTTGCGTATTCAGTTTGCTTAGCAAACAACGAGACTGAAATTTATCAGCTGAAATCTCTTCAACATCCCACTTATCCGCTTCCGTATTTGAAAAGTATATTTCCGATCTGTCATTATTGCATTGCAATGCACACTTGAGTTAACTATCTGTCTAAATAAAGAACAAAGCTTTCCGTGGGATGAAAATATCTCAAACTGTTATAAAAGAAATTCGATAACAAAACCGCACGTTCACGTTTTTGAATTGGCGTTTATATCTTTTGATCAACATAGCCATTAAAGTTATTAACAAACTGATTTTTTCAACAAGGTAGTCGCAAAGGTATTAGACACAGGTGTACGGCATATTTGAAACGACTTTTGCTGTAGAAGATAAATTTAGGGAATGTAATTGAAATTAAGTTAAGAGAATATTCATTCTTCCACCACCGAAATTAGCAGACGCGTCATATGCTTGTACTGTCACCGCAACATCAAACGGCATCTTTCATCTCTTGGAAAACGGCTCTGAAGAATAAAATGTTAATAATGCGGCTTCCGTGGTTAAAAATACAAAGTAAGAACACAGAATTGCCGCCGAATTTTATAGTTAAGATATTTTGAAAACCTAATAAATTTAAGTGTAGTAGTCGTTATAGTCTATTTACAGCCAGTTGTTATCTTACAGCGTTATTGGTGGCTCGTTTACTAACTCTACTATTCAATGTCTTTCCTCTACTGTCTCTTCTCTAGGTAGATGCTAAAAATACACGCACTAAAGATCCGTTTTTTCAATCCATTCTTTAGATCGCCTGCGTTTTAAGGCCCAGTTTTTACATCAAAATGGTTGAAGTACATACATTTTCAAGACAACAATTTTGTTTCTAAGAACAAACCGGTGATTCTTTCAACGTCAAGTCTTTGGATTTGAAAAAGTAATGTAAATGTTTAAAACGTTATAGCCGGAATTTTACATTTTTCTCCGTTACTTGTTCCGATAGATGGATCTTCAGTCGGTTGATTAAGGAAATGTTTGCATCGGGATTTTTTTGCCAATTAACATTTTCGTATAGTCCACATTAGGATTTCTTTGCTGTATGCATTCAAAACACTATAACTTTGAGAAGGTGCTTTCTCGAGTGCGCTTTAAGTAGACATAAACAAAAGCCATCCCTTGTTTGTCTTAAAGTTAAGCAAAACCCTGATAATTGAATGTCTAGAGTGCATTGAATAGATTTTACTTAGAATTAAATGATTCTTGTTTTGGGTGTAAAGATTCTTGTAATATTTTCAACTTCTTAATGCATTCTTCGCTGCTTCACAAGAAATAGTGGTGCTAAACGCGTGCCATTAAACTTTAAGTTCTGTTGCGACATTCTTTTTATTAAGCTCTGTTTATCGCCTTCTCTTCTATTAATCAGCTCGTCGTAATTGAGTTCCTATCATGCAAATTCAAATTATTTCATTTCAAGGTGAGGTAATGAGTTTATTGGACTCATTTATAAGTGTGCAATTAGCGGTTTTATTTGGACCATGATTTGTGACTTGTAACCAGTATCTTACAAAAAAGTTGATACTCTTTCTTGTTTTTAGAAGAATGCCGGTTTCTCACACCCAGCCTGGTTATTTTTTGTTTTCTACAGAAAATATTTTCGTCTCTTAGATTACGGAGTCTATTTAATTATGTCCGTTTTACAATGTATTGAGATATCAATAACAGATACTTCAGAGGTGAGCAGAGACAGGCGAGTGCAATACAGTGTACGGCCTATATTTACGTATATGAGACCAGACTTCTGGTCAGGCAATTTAACGCTATTTTGAAAAAATTGTTACATAACATAGAACATATGGCAAATGTTGCTTTTTAAATCGTTTTATTCATTTTGCTAATTTGGCCGTTAATAGGAAGGAAAAATTACCATAGTTTTTGATAGTTTTAAAAATAACAGTTAAAAATCGTGTGATTTTAGTGTATTTGACAGATTTTCAGCACGAAAAAATAAAGTTCTTAACAACATCTAAGCTTCAGGTGCATTCTTCCATTAATTTTCACCAGTTTCAGCCTCGATATTCGTCAAAAGTATTTTCTGCTGTCTCTGTGTTCACGTGGCGTGTGATCTGCTGTAAATAGTTGTGGTTGCGGAATTTTTTTCACCGAACTCAGGTACGTGTCGAGAGAAGGCGCGTATCGGTGAAGAGACATATGCACTTTCAACTCTGAATCTGGCTCGTGTAAAAGGGTTCCACCTTTGCTTTTACAATCAATTTTCTTTCTACACTAACTTCCCCGCAATACACTTCTTGCACGAGTTGTTACTCAAGAAATCCGCCAGTAAAAAATAAAGTAATTGCAGAATAGAATTCAGCATTCTATTCCCCGGACTTTACGTATGCATTCACCAATCTTTCTGTCAAAGGGCAGCTTCATCGAGATTTCGTGTTCTGTTTGTTTTCCGCTTTTGCAGCCCTGCTGTTTACGGTCGGTTTCCTCGCATTGCCGCATCAGTTAGCACGTGTTTTATCACACGTTAAGTGATGTTCACGCGCCGGCATGGAATGCCGAAACAAATTAAGAATGATTTAAATGTTGACAGCAATTTATTTTAAACTATCAAACATTAAAACAATATCCAACATCCCGACTGATATTGCAAGATTTTTTCACTAAGTATCAAGAATATGTAAAAGCAACCAATCTCGGCCAATATTAAAGCCAAGATTGAAAACTTCATTGAAGATTGCACTAATTACAGCCAATGGCAATTAGAGTTTGAGAGATGTTTTCACTTAGCAATCCGAAACACCCTCGAAACAGTTTCATATACTTAAGCTCAAAAGAAATATTAAAAAGTTTCCATTTCCTACCAGGGGCCAAAAATATTCAACTCTTTGCCAGCTGATTTTCAATTTGCAAATACATTGTCTTCATTTTCAAGTAGACCTCTTTCCAAAAAGCAGAAATACTTCGTTTTCATATTTTTTTCATTTTATTATTATTTTTTTTGTTTTCCCTTACTTTTCTTTTCCGGCTTTTTCGTCTCTTTGCTATAGCAGCCAACCATGTTTCTATCCCTATTACAGTTTATAAATCATTCCTTAAATTACGTGTGGGGGGGACCATCTCGTATAAGCCTTGCGGTTTGCTATCGTCCCACTCGCCATTCTAAAACACAGAACTGTAAATAACATAATTAATATTGGTGGCAAAATAAATGAACGTGAAGTTGAACTTGAGTACTTCCTTCGTGAAGCAGCGAGTCCGCAAGCGAGTGAGTTTTTCTCGAAGTGTTCCGTTGCTGTCATTTCGAAGTAAGAAGTTAAATATCATTTTTTGAAAATTAAATAAGCTGCGAGTTTGAAGCCATGCTTCATTGTTCAAAAAAGGCGGGAAATGTGCGTCGCCAAACCAGTGACACAATAATTCAAGTAATATGATTGGTTGAAAGTATTTATATCGGGCTTTTTCATTGGGCAATTTCACCGTGAGTTTGATTTGAAGTCACAGATATGATTTCAGACCAAAATTGTACGACACAAAGTCCAATTACCACTTTAGCACATCCATTTTGAATTTACACGACAAGAAAAGGTAAAAACCATTTTTATTAATCAAGGAGCCGGTTTTTTAAAAAAGAAAAAAAATGCTATTTAGAGTTCAAAATAGTACAATTAAGGAATTTATCACACTGCTCTGAGCCAATCACATTGCACAGATTGACAGTGATTTTAAAATGGAAGTAATAAAGCTACTTGTTATTTAAAATATTTATGTTAAAACCCAAGATAGAAAACTCTAAGACTTTAGGAGATCGTTACATCTGATCGTTGAAATTCTGAATTTATTTAAAGCTCATTATCAAAATGTAATTAAGTTACTGCTTCGGATGTTATACATGTTTCAAAACAACAAAGTAAAAGGTGCAACGTTCTCCTAAAATTTTCCCACAAAGTTTTAGAAACTTAAATATTAAGTCACAAGATGTGAATGTTGATAAACACGGCTATTATCGATTTATCTACATAGTTACTTAATTTCCAATTCATGTCGCTCTTCTTATCTAATTTCTTTTGACTGTTTCAAATGTTAAAAATTCATTATATTTGGGACTTCAAACTCCATTAGTCTACACTGACTATTTCTGGAATTTCATCACTCGTACAAAATGCGGTAATTTCTGACGTATTGGGGCCTGTTAACATGATGCAGAGCTCTCTAGCTCTACTAGTAGGGCCAGTCCTACCGCAAGCTGGATTCACCACTTCAACGAACCGCGACCTCGGTTCCAGGTTGTAGACTGGGTGCCAAACTCGGGGTGAAAGTAAAAGTTTCATGCGATTCGCACAGGTTTTGATATTGAAACTTCGATTGTATTGTCTTATTTCGTCGATATTTGCTGACTGTTTGAGAACCGCACGAGAACTGTTTGTTGTTTTGACTTCACAAAGTGGTCAAAAACGCCGGGTTTGGCACCCAGTCTAAAACATGGAACCAAGAGTGCCGTTCGTTGAAGTGGTGTATTAACACATGGTGTCCGTCTACTAGGGAGGGCTGCCCTGGGGCTGTGAGAGAGAATGGCTCAGTAGCTAAATAAAACAAATTGAATCTCAAATTGGCGAAAAAACATGTTTCTTGTGCCGAAAACTGAAAACTCAGTTCATCTTTTTCATCGCTTTTCACCGCTGTTGTTAAAATTATCAATGAGATGGGCACCGGTGAGCAATATTTCTGCAGCTGATTTAGGGTTCTGGTCGCTTTCTTCCGTGATATTATAAAACAAAAGTGGCATAATAGATTTCAGTACGTTGGTTTTCAATTTGGAAACGCGTGACCGATGGAAATGTATACCGGGTGGCTCAAAAAAATGTACTCCTCTTTGATTTTGTATAGTTTAAAACGTAAAAGATAACTTATATTTTA
>JAODFW020653534.1:6746-19019 GCA_027575235.2 Palythoa mutuki | reverse complement strand
CGACCCGGGTTGGCCAGAAAGGCTTTGCATCGCGGACAACCCGGGTTCATGTAAACAAAATTTTGTCACAGCCCGGGTTGGCCTGCTGACCCCGGTTGGCATCCGACCCGGGTTCATGTAAACGGCCCCTTGGTGTGGCATGCATATAAGGTGACACATAACAGCCCATTACGCGACCACTCCCACCATATCTAATAACTTTAGTAAACAGCAGTTTTCAGAGTATCAAAACGTTAAAAATGGCACATTTTTTAAATTTATGACCACGTGCTTTGTGCCTGTGCTCATCATGCATAAAGGGCTAAGAAGACTTAAATCTTGTCAGTATCGAAGGACTGTATATTGGCACTGTGAATTTGACAAAATTGTTGGCACACTTGCTTCCTGACAGTTTGTCATTCGTGGACAAAGGGCCTTTGTAGCAAAATAATGCGCTTGGTCTCACCAGCTATACTCTACATTTTTGCAAGTTTGACCAACTGAAAAAAGCATCTGAATGCTTTTTTCTACAGTTTGGTAGCGTGGTCTGAGACTTTATAAAAACTAAAGATTTGATGAAGGGGGCCTCTCTCGCTTGAAAATATTTGGATTTTCCCGTCGTGCCAATTTATCAAGTATGGAGGCTTCAGAAAAGTTGCTAGCAGAAATGAAATGTTTGCTGCCTGGATTTAATAGGGATTTCAAAACAAATTACATATTAAGGAAGGAGAAGAGTTGTTTGATTATATTTTGTTTGCTGATAAAAGATTAAAAGGTGAAAAAGTCTGAGAGAGCTTGTTATTTCAGGTAAGTTTTTCATTTTATTCTTGCTCGATTTTGCACTGAATGAGCATTTTGTGACTTTTTAGCTCCATCAGCCTTTTGAAAAGTCAAAATTTTGGCTCTTTTCTTATTTTTTACTATTTTCATAAATACTTTAGAACTAATAAATTCTCATAAATACTTTAGAACTAATAAATCTTGAAATGGTGGAAAAACTTGACTATAGGAATTTTTTTGTTCAGCCATACTAGTTATGTAGGCTGCATGAATTATGCCTTTATGGTCCCACGGTAACACTTCTCTCAAACTGCGCTTTTAAAATACAATTTTCTTTTGCACTTAGAAATTGCGCAAGCAATAGCTTTTTTTACAATAACCTAAAATGAGCAGATTTTGTTGCTAGCTAACAAACTACTATCAGCGTTTGAGCGAAAAAAATGGCCTTTATTAAAATTTTCAAGTTCAAAGATTTCTTTCTCAGCACGTACAAATGGAATTTTCATAATACGTCATTCATAGATATTTATAAAATCTTAGTTGTAAAAAATATTTCGAGATCCTCTTAGCTTATTTTAAGGGCTAGATTTTTGCTACCAGGAGAGGCCCTTTTTAAGACACATTATAGGATCTGGATGAGTTGCCATGGTAACAAAAGAGCCAAAGAGCAGTGTTATGGTATTGCTTTGTAGTGGGTATTTGAAATGTAATAGCTATTTCTGTCAAAATTTTTAAAAAAAGTTGGTGAGAATTGGGTTTTTGACTATTGAACCCCCTTAAGTCACTAGCGCTGATTACACGGATTTTACTAAAAAAAGAGAAAAAATCTTGATGCACAAAAAGTTTTGTTATTCAAAATTACGCACTGCAAGAATATGTTGCTGATAATGTGACATCAAACTTGATTTGTCCCGAGTTCGATTCTCACTGGGCGCAGTCGTCGTCAATTTTAATTTTGCTTGCTAAATAAAATCTTTCCCAAACAGAAAAAACATCTTTTTTACAGTACTTTAATGTGTAAAAGATCGTAGAAGACATCACTAATTTGGTCAGTGACAAATCGATTGCTTGCAGCTTATTGTCAACTCTGAACTCAAATTCAAACGATTAGACTGCTTTGATTATTATACCTTTTTTTATCTTTCGCAAAACTATAGGAAAATGTACCTCGTTGTATCTTTTATTTTTAATATTTCTTCGCGACAATTTAAAATTCACTTGACTATTGGAGGAAAAAAAGCCGCGAAAGTGGTTTTATTGTTTGCAATTTTATTCCCAGCTTTCATAACCACTCTTGGTTCACGAAGTCGAGGCTTCCTGTAACGCGTTTGCAGCATCGCTGATCGAAAACCCGCGATACTCGTCGAACGCATTTTTAAATGATTAAAATCATATATCCATTGGCACTATAAAAAATTCAATTAGAACTATTCCATGTACTTGGAAGTTGTTAATTGAGAAATAACAAAAAACTATTGGAAAACAAATATTTGAAATGACAAAGTAGCATCAACAGCGACGAGTTGAAGTTGTCATCAAAATAACCGTGCTATTTCAATTAGTTGACCTTTATGAAATTGGATTTGCAACACTGGTTAAAAGTGCTATTAATCACTGACATAATTTTAATTGGTTTTATAAGCTTTAAATTACTATACTACAGCCTCCCTTTCTTACAATCAATCCATTTCTAAATCGCTAAATCTTCCTCGAATCTATGTGTTTGGATATTGTAATTGTTTTACTCAACATGAATGAATGAATTAGTGAATGGCGATTTCTTCGGATCCAAAGATGAGATCGAAGCCATGTCCTATTGCTGCGTTTACACGTTCGTCGGTGACTGTGTAAGCCGATCCGCCATCGACATAGCCTGGAGCAGTGCGGGCAGACGAAGGCCTGATAATAGTAGTGGTGGAGGTAGAGAGACAGCTTGTTTGCTTCTCCGACGCTTGTCGTTTGCAACCGGTTTCCTGGTTGCTTCGAAATGTCCTGTGGCTCTCTTGATTGAGGCTCTTTCAGTTCACCATAAAGCACAGCCTTGGGCATTGTGGAGTCATCCATGCGGGAGACGTGTCCTACCCACTTTAGTTGCTTTAGCATCAGCAAGCTCTCGATGTTCTTGACGTTGGCACGCTCAAGGACTTCTTCATTTGTGGTGTAGTCCTGCCGTTTAATGCCCATGATGGAGCGAAGGCATCTCTGGTGGAATCTTTTGAGCAGCTTCACTTGCTTTCTGTACAGGACCCACGCCTCTGAGCCATAGAGGAGGGTGGTGATCACAACGGCTCTGTACACCTTTATCTTGATTGGGATGCGGAGGGAGTGGTTCTTCCAGACACGTTTTTGTAGGCGTCCGAAGGAGCTGCTTTCTTTGGCGAAACGACTCTTAACATCCTTTGCATCGTTGAAGATAACGCTATCAAGATAGGTGAACGTCTTCACTGTGTTCAGCTGATGATCGTTTGTTGATACTGGGTAGGTGGTACGGGGCACATTGAGGGCCTTCTCAGTACATCACCTCTGTCTTCTCGAGGCTTATTAACAGTCCAAATACGGTAACTGCGTTTGCAAAGCGAGTTACTATTCTCTGGAGGGCTTCCTCAGTGGAAGGGCACAATCATCAGCACACAGCAGGTCAGTGATCAGTACTTCTATTATCTTGCGGGACAAAAGGCGACGGAGGTTAAACACACTTCCAATTGTGCAAAACCGGATGTAGACGCCGTCTTCTTAAGCTTCTTGAAGCATCATGGCGAAGAAGATGGCGAAAAGTGTTGGTGCAAGCACGCAGCCCTGCTTCACACCATCATCAATGGGGAAAGGCCTGAGAACTCTCCGCTGTACGTCACCTGTCCCTGCTGGCCTGTGTGGAGTTGTTTGAGGATTGTGAGAAACTTGGGAGGGCATCCAGGTTTACTGACGATACAACATAGGCAATCTCTGCTCACTGTGTCAAAGACTTTCTTTAGGCCTGCGTACAAATCCATGTTCTGTTCACTGCACTTCTCTTGAATTTGACGGAGTATAAAGATCAATCATATCTGTTGTTCCGGAAACTAACTGTCTTTCTGGAAGAATGACTTCAGCGATGGCTGGTATCAGTCTGTTGAGTAGTATGCGTATGAGGGCAAGAATCTTGCCGGCAATGGAAAGGAGAGTGGTGCCTGCATGATGGTTGGAGCAGTCTGATCTCTTACCCTTGTTCTTGTAGAGGGGCACAATCACAGCATTTCGGAGATCAATACGCAATCCCAGCACGCTCAGAACAGGATAGTGAGCTTCTTCGGAAGTAGATCACCGCCAAGCTTATACACTTCTTCTGGGATACCATCAACACCAGGAGCTTTGCGGGTCTTGAGGTTTCTTTCTTTTCCTCTACCTTTACTTCCTCCTCTTCTACTCGACATTCTCCACTATGAAAAGTAATAATACAGTGTCATAGCAACAATTAAAAATAAAAGCAATAAAAGTTAATGTTTTGAATCGGCAACGGCAGTATTTGCTGTGCCCTTTAGAAACTCGGACCAATGTTATCAAAACGCAAGTTTTCTATTTTAATAGGAAAATCATATAAAATATCTTTATAATTTCGTCTCCCCAATTTGGCTACCACTGAATCCAAGACAAAGTCTGGGGTGATATGAATTTCAAGTATATGATCAAAAACAAAAAGTAAACAGGTTCAACTACTGTATACTATGCTACAATAAATATTTTACAATTTTTTGGTTTCAGTGTTTACAAAATTGTAAAATCTTTACTCTAGTATTTGATTAATGGTGTCACGCATCAGAAAAAGTTATTTACTTTGAATTTGATGTACAACTACAATATACCGGTATTGACGTCGGTAAGTTTTTGTCGTGTACGTTCTGAACATTCTGGAAAACGAAAACTTAATGTACATTTCTTTGGGAAAGATCTTAATCCGTATTCTAAATCCAATTCCAATATGTTGTACATATCTGAAGCAAAACCTAAATAGATATTAATTTCATTTTGATTCGGATTTTAGATCAGTGGTTTTGTTTACATTAGCAATCGGTATAACACAATAATTAATGAATAAAAAGAGCCGCGAACAACTAGAGTAAACTACTGGTAATTATTTTGGTTTTATTAAATTTGCTTAGGTAGATACTCCCGATAACTCGAATCCTCGCTAATTCAAACCTCGCGCTAACTCGAACCAACTTTGATTTCTCGTGGATTTCGTTCATACATTTAATGGTAGCTCGAACCCTCGATAACTTGAACCTCCCACTAATTCGAAACAATTTTCATTTTCCTTCAGGTTATTTTGTATATAATTTTACCGTCGATAACTGGAACCACGTTTTTTAGAATGTCCAATCAGAATGCATTTCTGTAAAACGCGTGTGAAATGCATGTGAAACTGATGTGTGAAACTTTTCACACAGGTGAAAAATGTGTGAAATTTTAAGTTGAATCGAGCCTCATTCTGAAAATGTAAATAGAACGAGACGCGCGAAGGTTGACTCGAGCGTATAGTGCATATGGAGGCTCCTATTCATGGGCTCCTGGAAAAAGCAACAGAAACATTTCATTACATACATACAATACTTTGTATAAATAGAGGTGCACAGGGTCACCGTCTTTCCTTATTTCCGGTCATTTGTTCTCAACTCCCGGTAACTCGAACCCTTTTCTATTTCCCCAGAAGGTTCGAGTTATTGGGAGTCGACTGCAGATATATGTAACATTTTAACTTTATTATAGTAGCAATAATATAATAGCAGTAACCGCCTAATTACGGACACTATAACTAAAATCATACTTAGATTAATAAAATATACATATATAAAAAATATTTTACATATATTTTCATGGCGCTAGAGTATAAGTACGGATGAATACAAATTGGAAAACAAGTCCAATTCGTCAGCTTTGTTTGAGCTTTTATCATCAATTATTTAAAAAGCACTAAAGCAGTGTCGGCTGTAGATGTTTTTCTAAACAACGCTTGAAAACATTGTGACGCATGATAACACTCGACAAAATAGAGGGAAAAAACCCGGCTTCAGATATTGATAGCGCCATCATTCAGTTTCTCGCAACCCTGTTTTTGTGTCCGCTTACGTCATAGCTTTTTTCTAGAAACACGTGCGACACTGTTTTATTCTTTGATTAACTTAGTTTTTATCTAAGAGTGATAACAACATGTTCTTTTCACATATGTAATTGATCGTTTAGGGGAAAACAGATTATTCACCGATAATTATATATTAACTGGACACTAAGAACATATGTATTCATATTGCCCTCGGGCTAGTTATTTTGGGAAGCTAGAACTAAAAGCAGCGTGAATATTAAATCATCTTTTCGCACTAGACATGATGCATTCAATGCCAAGTTGTAGCTTAGTCTGCAGTTGCCGACTATTGAAGTTAGAGAATAAACCAGAAAGTCAAAACCAGTTAATGAACAAACAAAGGAACTTCCTCTAGCTGTACATTGCCTTAAGCAATTTTGTTCAACATTTAATTCGAAACATATTGATAATGATAACAATATTATGTTTTGCTGTAGGCTTTAACACGTACTCGTTATCTCATCATACTAATTGAGGCTATTGAAATGCAGTGTTTATTTCTCGCTTATCTCAACAGATTCCGTCCTAGGAAAGCTTTCATACTGAATGTCATCAACATGTTAAGTTTTGTGCATGGATTAAAAGGCATGGTGTCGACCGGACTTTGTAATAGCATTGCGTATATTTAAGTTTTTGCTACTTAGCAATACTGGATATAGAATTATGGTACTTTCAACAGCTGTTTTAATGTCCAGATTTCCTTCACTTCACAATAATAATTTTGCTGTTTGTATCAAATACGAAAAGGGCTTTATATCTTCCTGAAATAAATTTTCTATCGAAATTACTCCGGCCACAAGACAAATAACAAATGGAAGTTATCAATTTACAATCTTTTTTTATCTCTTCTGCTGTTATTTTTGTTCTTTTACGACATTGTAATAAATACCATCTTTCAGGCTTTCGCGCATCATAGTATAAAACCTTAAATAAAAATAAATATTACGGTAGACACGAAATAAAAGTTAAAACTTTAAACATTGATGTTTCGGCTGTAACTGGTGGTACCCTTCATCAAGTTTAAAGTTTTCACTTTTATTCGTTACATGAAGACCGTAAAGTGTATTTTTATTTAAATTGTAATAAATCGATTGCTGAGCTCAGTCAACATAATACAGATAATATTATAGGCGGGGTCAGCATTCGTTAAATAGTTTTTACATTCGCTTTTTTCAGCACTTTACTTTTTACTGGGCTGCTTGTGATAAGCCAGGCCATAGACCGGGTTTGGTTTTTCTCAGACGTCGCCCCAAGAATTTTTCTCCCACAATTCCTTGCGGCACCATCTCAATTACATGTTTCAACTCTGGACTCACAATGCCAATGTTTTTTCCAGATTGTTGTGAAAGGAAGACGAACAAATTCTAAAAGATGTCACAAAATGTGAATTCTAGCTCAAATAGCCGCACAAATGCACACGGTTCCACACTAAAAAGTTCACTATGAACGCAACATTTTAGTCGGAATGGGTTGTTCCGTTCAGTCAAGCAATCAAATGAACTTGCCAGTGTGTAAATATCAAATGTACCTGTCAGTGCGTAATCAAATGGCAAACTAAATTACGTGAAACGTGACTGAAAGAAAAAAAAAATAGATGCTGACTGACACTCAGTGACAAAACCGCCTTACGGATTTCTTCGTGATTACTTTTATTAACATTGCATTTGTTTTTTAGTTTGTTGACATTCTAGCTCCGGTTCTTTATATATATAACCCTTGTAATAAACAGCAAATTTTAATTTTCATTTGATTATCCATGACTTTGCCTGTCAGAAACAACTTTCTTTCTATAATTTAATCAGAAGGGAAATCTCAGCCCAGTTCAATACAGTGAGATAATTGAGTTTTTAGTTTGTTTTGTTGTAAAGATGTTTGTAATCAGCCAAAAATGATCAATAAGAAATCGAGACGATAGAAATGCAAACTTTCGCGAGTAGTGCTCGTGTAACATCAGCTTAAGGTTTTGATCAGTTTGATCATTCAAACATTTCAGCTTTTTCCTCCTTTTTGATCTCCGATAGAAATTTGAAAACAAAATTTAATTTTAACAAAAGTAGTTCCTAAACACGAACTTGCTTGATCAACAGATAAAACAATAAAAGAATAAAATGATTGGTCCTTTGTTTATTGTTCATACTGTCACGAAGATAAAATTTTTGTTTGAAAACAACATACTGTCGTCCTGCCGTGCAAAATTAATATACTCAGAAGCAAGCAGTAACCACATGCACTCCTTTTGATGCCTATTTTTGTGGTAGTCGTTATGAAAACGTACAGCAATTTATACAAATATCTATGGAGAAAAATAAGATACGTAATAATCTGTTTAGGTGTGAGATAATCAAAATCGAATGCACGTTACTAATCTGTACATGTGATGTATGTTGCAGTTTATATATCATTTATGGAATCATTTATGTCTGAGAATATGAGAACTCCCTAGAATGTCTTATTGGCTGAGGTTGCTGATGAATGCCATAGATTAAAGACATCAATATATGTCATTATATGTAAATAGTCACATTGATGTATCTGAAAATTTGAAAAAATTACTATAAAAAAGGGTAGCCCAATGAAACGCCTTTACTTCGTTTAGCATTACAATTGCTAAAAAAGAGAACTTTTTGTAGTAAAAGAAAAAGAAAAAAATAAATAGAATAAACTTCTCAGTTTACTTTTATATCTTTATCTTATTTATCTGTAATAATTGATTGTTTTTCGTATTCTAATTTAATTCCCTTGTATTTGTAATATTTGTGTGGTGAAGAGTATAAACAATAAAAATCTAAATCTGAAATAAACTTCAAGTAATGTTGATAAACAAATTAGCATCGCCGTGGGAATTAGTAAAAGCTGACGTTTCGAGCGTTAGCCCTTCGGCAGAGCATCACTATTTACTGAAAGCTAAATCTGAAATAGTTTTGGAGATGTAAAATTGTTGTCTCTAGTCAAGAAAATAAAACAAATCAACCTGATTAAATTGTATCGTTTTTGATTTTGTTATAAGATAAACCTAATTGGTTTTCTAATTTTTTATGTGTTGCAAACTCTACTTTCAAAACATCAATGATTCTGTAAATACTCTTCGCTCTGCTTCGTTTCTCTCCGGCTATACGTGAAAGCACTACTTAAGGGTTGTCCACACAAACAAATTTGTTTCGACAAAGTTTTTATGTCAAAGATTTTTTGCTCGTGTAGATGAGAGATTTTTGGCAAATTTTATATGTCAAATGGATTTGTTGAAAAACTGGCGTACTAGTTTCCAGTTATGTCAAAAAGAAAATTGCCACACCTGAAATTTGCTCGTGTACGGTGTAGACGACTCGACAAAGAAATTTGTCAAAATTTGGAGATGAATTGGGACTGGGGGATTGTTGAACTGTAAAGAAATCCATCTTTGTCTCCTTTTTTTCCAAACAAACCAAACATAAACGCAGACACGCCACAAGCCAATGAAACAGTCCTGTTTCTAATAAAGTGAGCCTTACTTTGTTGTTTAATTGTTCCGCTTCCCGCTTAGCGGCCACATGATAAAGCTATTTTGTTCGTCGCTGACCGAAATCGTTAACGGTGCATGACCAAAGGAAACTTCTCCAAAAAATTAGTTTGATCGTTTACGCGGGCAAGTAATTTGCCACAAAATTTTGTCACAGAACTGAATTTATTCGTGTAGATCCTCCTTTAGCTTGCATGCGATGTTGTTATTTAGTAAAATTACACAGGTGACTGTACAAAATCGCGCGCGCTGATTGGTCGACAAACTCAGACTATCACACGATAGTCACCTCCAGCGATTATCCAAAAAGAATGCCGATGCGCTTTCGCTTGAAATAATATTTTGCCTCGTTTTAAATGTGTCTTATTTCCTAAAACAATTTGTAATTTTACTATTCGCCGATAATCACGTCGCCTTCGGCGACTAATTGTTGAGTGGTATTGAGGCACGTGATCATCAAGCTTTTTGGCAAATTTTGTCCTACTTCTTGTCCACATACGTATTTGCGAATACCCTAGAATTGTTTACACTCTAGTTAATATAAATCTACTAGTCGTTCAAAAAAAAAAGGCTGTCAATTTCAGTAAATTATCTTCCCTCACACTTCGAACTAACCTCGAAGGAGCAGCCGCCATTTTGTTGACAATCGCTACCCACTATCTATCACCGTATAGATAGTGAGTAGGGTAGCCAATCAGAGAACAGCATTGGTAATAGAACGCTAGTAGATTTATACTAACGCAACGACCATTAGTAGTCGAGACAACCTCCGACAGAGCTAGCAATTAACAGTAACTAAAGCTAAGTACTCTTTTAAAAACTGTTTTATCTAATTATACTACTTAGCCACAAGGGTTTTCCCAAATAAAGTTTGCAGCGAAGATATAAATCTGTGAAACTAACTTATAGAAAGTTAATAAGAAGATTAACTACTGACGATTCTAGCCGGCAAATACTACAGTTATCAAGTTATCAGACCTGCAGTGGAAATCGAATATTCGTATGTTTAATTTTCGTATGTCAAACTGTGCGCTGTCCAGACGAAAAAAAATCGTCTACAGACTCAAGAACGAGTTGTTGACATACGCACGACGATTATCTGATAAACTTTGCTGAGGGTTTTGTGAGAAAAATTATGGAAAACAGGCAAAATCAATAAAGCAGTTATTTTAAATTAGACAAAAGATGAAAATCAGTTCAGCACGGTTTTTGCCCGTGTGAACCGTTTGAGATGACTGTTATCATATATGCAATTATTTTAGTTTGGTCTTACTTTCTTTGTTGCGACTATTGAGAATATCATCGTGGATGTCACTACACGCTTTTTTTTTATAAGAACAACTTTATAAGAACAACGACACTCAAATTTTTGCCAAAATTTAAGAACAATTTAAGAACGAGCTCAGGCTGAGGCTTGATAACAAGAAAGTTTTTGAGGTAGAAAATTGACTAAATCTTAGCGATACAGCATAAAACATAAAAAGATTCACTGTAAAGCTGCTCCACAAACAATGAAGTTAGTTCGATTTTTTTTAGCCATTTGCCTCATAAATAGGGTAGGGAAAATCGAATATTTTGGTTATAAACAGGGTAAGGGTTTTGGGAAGTGGGCGGCACACACCTACCCAATTTTTTTGGGAGTAATCCCCCCCCCCTCCCCGGGGTAATAACACACTTAACCGAATATGTAATAACCTATTAACACGTTTATTTCGGTTATATCAGGTTGATTTTTATTACAAACCCTGTTCATTATTGCAAATCAGGGTAATACAGCGTGGAGACAATGTACGATATTTTAACTGGCCATTATACCAGTCTTCTTCAAACCAAATCAAAACAGCAGAAAGATGAATTGAAAATGATTTCAATCGACAAATAAGACAAACAAAATCCGAGGAGGATCACTGAGAAGTTATTATAAGCAATTCTTGGAGGTAACAAAAAGTTCATATAAAAATGACTATGCCAAAGCTTGAACCTCACCAATTTGTGATTTTGTTAAAGAGCTATCATAAACATGTTTAGTTTAAAAGTTAGTTCGCCTATCTGTAAAGATAAAGAAAGTTTGACATGATTAAACTGTGTTGGTCAATTTAACACAGGTTTTAGCCATATGATGCATGTACATGCTATATGGCTTCCTTAAGCTTGATTTGATATTCTGTTTGAGTCATGTTTAGAATTTACTCTGTTGAGGAAGCGTCACGGCATTCAGTCGATGCATACTAATGCATTTAATTAGGTGTTTGAATAATGTGATGATCTGTCTCCAAAGATCGAGGTGTTTTTGTATGCGTGTCATGAAATGCCTCACCGTTTGGCCCACTTATAAGTTAAAACAACTGAATGCCCTAAGGCCTCCTTAACAGAGTCATGTCACAGGTTTGAGGCCCCAATTATATGGAACGGGCTAGCCCGGTTGAGCAGGCTGAAAACACAACTTTATCCCGGTATTACATGATACGAGCTGGCCCCGCCCGGCTACAAAGTTGGCCGGAGCCTTTCGTATTTGTTTACAATATCAGTGGAGTGAAACTGCTGAAAAAGCGTTCGTTGACTCGTCAAAGCGAGGCCGGACCAGCCCGGTTGTGCAATCATATGAAAAATATTATGCCCGGTTTGCCAGGATCCCCGACAGTTGTTAACGAGATCTCGTCATCAAACCGGGCTGAAAATTTTCCATGTAATCGCGAGCCAAATTTTTATAGATGTCATGCGGATAGCCGGGATCTCGGTAGAAAAACTCAGCCCGCACAACCGGGCCAGCCCGTCTCATATAATCGGGGCCTAAAATCATCTAGTTCAGTCAGGTTTTGGCAGTTTAGAGATGGGCCACTGACTAGATTAACAGCGAAATGCAGTAAGATTCGCAAAATTGTTCACACAGCATTGAATAAAT
>JAODFW020652528.1:0-11627 GCA_027575235.2 Palythoa mutuki | reverse complement strand
CATCACCTCCTAACTTAGACTGAAATGTATCTACATCACCTCCTAACTTAGACTGAAATGTATCTACATCACCTCCTAACTTAGACTGAAATGTATCTACATCACCTCCTGACTTAGACTGAAATGTATCTACATCACCTCCTAACTTAGTCTGAAATGTATCTATATCACCTCCTAACTTAGACTGAAATGAATCTAAATCATCTCCTGACTTAGACTGAAATGTATCTACATCACCTCCTAACTTAGACTGAAATGTATCTACATCACCTCCAGACTTAGACTGAAATGAATCTATATCACCTCCTGACTTAGACTGAAATGAATCTACATCACCTCCTAACTTAGATTGAAATGTATCTATATCACCTCCTAAGTTAGACCGAAATGTTATCTACATCACTTCCTAACTTAAACTGAAATGTATCTATATCTTGCACCTCCTGACCTCGACTGAAATGTATCTACATCGCATCCTGACTTAAACTGGAATGTTTCTACATGGCTTCCTGGCTTACACTAAAATGTATCTATATAATCTCCTGACTGAGACTGGGATGTTTGTGCATGACCTCCTAACTTAGACTGAAATATATCTACATGGCATCCTGGCTTATACTGGAATCTTTCTTCATGTCCTCCGGAGAGATTGGACAGTTGCTATACGATCTTTTGTGTTTTGTCAAATAAACCTTGTCCAATGTTGATTGTATATATTGAAAGTGATTTTTGATTTGGTTTCGTGTTCCACTCTTCAGAATCGAGTTGGATCAAAAGCAATTTTTTCTCCAAATAAAATGCCAGTAACTTATTACGTAAAACAGATTATTTTAAGAAAGAAGTAGATACAAAAAAATTGTGATAATCTTCCAAAAGAATTAACTGAGGACAGTTTCATAAAAGTTTATCTTGATTTCACCTGACCACTTATTGAGCTGAAATTAATTAAATCATTATTGATTGCGTCGTTCTTATTTTAGTTTCTCGTAACGAACGATTTGAATCATACATGTTTTGTTAATATTCATTGTTGTGCTACAGACGAGTTGTTTGTGTTGAAAGAAAAGAAAAACAAAATCATAGATATGTATCTTTTATGACAGATATTTTGTCTACTTGTTTACTCTTCTTAATCTTAGTCACAATAATCTAGGCCAGAATGGCTTCTCTATCTCCGATTAGAACTTTCTCGGTATATTGTTTTAATCTTCAACAGCGTAGATAAATACACACGATAAGATGATGAATTTGCGACGTATGATATTTGTGACTACATATGTGAAATAGTCTATAACCTAAACTTGTTTCCTATATATTGTGTGAAAATTCGTTTTTAAAAACAAAATAAATTTTAAGAGGATTTGCAAAAGCTGTGAAAAAAGGAAAAAGATTTGCGTGCAAAACTGAAAACTTGAGACATTAAAAAATGAACTGTTTTTTCCAAATATGTTGCCGGTTTCCTAGCGGGAATAGAATTTTAGTAAAATTAGAAATAACCGACCGGCGGTAAAACTTTTTTTTATCAAAACAGGCGTGCGAATTTATCATCAAAATAGAAGCGAAACATTTGTATTCGACTAGCACAGACCTTTTTCGTCAAATATTAATGAAGACTTATGGTAGTTGTATTGCTACTCATCCGACAATTTTCCGACTTATTTTAAGATTTTTACCGTTAACCTCATCATATCAGTAAGCGTACATAAACGTAGTTTTTTACAACTTTCTTTATTAAATCTTATGTTTTTTTCTTCACTAAATAAAAACACTCAGATGTTTTTCACGGAGACTAACACAAGCTTGATGTCGGAATAGAAACCCAAAATATTTGCAAAATATGGGACAATTATAAATTTAGATTGCAATATCTGAAAATTAAATTGTGTTGATTTAGAAAGGCAAAGCGTTGCGACAGTTTAATGTCGACAAGGTTTCATCTAAACACACCAGAATGTATTGTCTAGCACATAATTTTATGTAAATGTTTTTGCGATTGTGTCGGACTGGAATTTGGGGGATAACCGAACATTTTCTCAGTCTTACGGGGACCTTTTTTTGGCAAATTGATAGAAAACTGAACAAGGTTACAGGAAATTAAAATCAAAAAGTCAAACTTCATAGCAAAAATATTTGTTCGGGATAACATAAGTTTATTTACAAACAGAATAACGAGAAATTGTTGTTTTAAACAATATTTCGGACGGAACCCGTCTATCTCAAGCTTCAAGTTTTAAAATCACTAAATAGCGTTAACTTCAGTTAGTGATTAGACCTAAAGATGGACGGTTGATTCCATCCGAAATATTGTTTGATATAACAACTTTTATTCTTTTTGTAATTAAACTGCGTATAGATTTCTCTAGATCTATCTTTCGAAGGGACGAAGCGTAAATTCTGAAACTCCGCGTGTCCGAAGCCGTTTTACAGCGTGCAGAACAGTTAACTTAAACTTTATTAGTATCAAAAAAATGCGTATCAAAGGTTCAGCGTTAAAAATAGAAAATGTATGGTGTTTATTTTTGCGGGAACGTTTCTGCAGGAACTTAATTTCAATAATTTTCAAGAAACCACAAAAACAACCTCCCGCGAAAACAAAGTTTTAATCATGGACACAACGTCTGAAATCAAAAACGTGCGCTGTCAGTCGGCAGGCTTGGAGTTAAAATAAAAAATCTACATCATCAGTTAGCATTTCTTTCCATTTTATGTTGACTTATAGAAACATTTTCGGCTTTCATTCAACTCTGACTTATAAATGATAAGTCTAAACATAGGCTGCTTACTGGTATCATTCTATAGTTTAACTGTATCGTTTTGTTTCAGTTTTGAAACAGCTGCTCCAAGTTGCTATCGATTGATTTTCAACGAACAAAACATAAAACTTTAATCTGGGGACACGTAAACAGGTCACAGTTGACTTATAAAGTATATTTGAATTGTTTGGTGTCAGCAAGTACTGTTTGTCATGTAGATGTCGACTCAAATAGAATGTGGAGCGTCCGGCCTGCAATCCGACAACAAGGATTTATACTTAGTTCACTAGGCTATATAAACTAAAATGTATAGCTTTTTGAAGACAGAATTTACATACAGTTTCTTCAAATTACTGCGTTTAATGATCAAGAAACCTCATTGCTATATATTTAGTTTTCAAGTCAGTAAGCTAGGTTGAAGTAAAAGTACACATAAATATTCTGACTTCCATAGGCTTTCATTCTTAGCATTCGTCTCGTCACATCAAGAAATTGGCGTTTGATATTCTTAACGCAAAGACAGTAAAAAGGCACAGCAAACAAACAATGTCCAGCCAACTAAGATTCTCTTTCAAGTTTGCGTTCAATAGAAAGATATGCATTCTATTTCCATTCTATGTTTTATTGCTACACATTGTTCTAATCTAACGTGATTTCAAAACTTCGGCACCAATAATTAACTATTTGCTTGGAAATCCTTGTTTAGTTGCTCCGTGGAATATTATTTGTCAGCCTTCTTCATCCGATTGTCACCTAAAAACCGAAAATTCGTTCTTAAAAGATCATATCTTAATTCATCTGATAAGAGTTGTATACTGCCGCACAGAGGCTAAGATCACACTCTTATTTCGTTGATCCGATGCCAGCGAACAATTGATTTCTCTTTACTGCGAGTCATTTCGTACCAATGGCGCAGCTCCTCTTCACTGCTATAGTTCTGTCCTAACGCAACCATTCCAACTTTATGCTTTCGTCCCAGAGTTTTGCTAATGCTTACAACAGTGAGAAGAATTGTCACCGTGTTGAGCTCCTGTTCTGGCACATGAAATAAAAACATCTCGTTATACTCGGGATCAATCATATGACGTCGCGGCGTAGTTTTACCGCGACTAATTAACGATGCGTTAGCTCCAACTAACTTTACCGCCACGTACATTTCTTTAGCTTTTGAATCCGTCAACATTCCTAGATTCCTCGTTTTGATTACTTCCAAAAGAAGTTTTCCAGTTAAGCGTCGGTATTCCAGCGACAACAAGATTTCAGGCCGGTCTTCCTCCGATATTGCCAATTCCCCCTCGTACATGATAGCACCAGAGGCACCCTCGGGGACATATGATCCCGGGGATTGCAGATCGACCGCCATGGGAATCAACTCCGCATCTAAGTTTACGTTTCGCAGCCGTAGATTTCCTTCTCCTAACAGATGGCGAGCACCAACCGCTCCGTGCTCGTAAAGCCGAAATCGAAGCGACATATCTTTTACTTTATCACGTGGGTAAAGATACATAGCCACTGGTTCGTTAAAATCTTTTGGTTTTGTGCGAAAACTTTGTGCTTTGCCTGGCAGTAGCATTACACTTACTTCTAAAAGCTCTACATTTCTCTGGTGGTAAGGTGGAAACTCGATTTTGGTAATGGTTACAGAGAGTTTTGAGGTGTGCGTTGTAAAGTCGAGTACCATACTTAGACGGCCGACACCCGTTATACCGTCGCTCCAATCCGCATTTGAGACAGCGGAGCGAAGTGTCGAGGTACCGTGTGTTGGTGTTTGGGAACGCGGAGTTCCTTCCGCACTTCTGCATCGCGCTGGCACCGGATGCACGGGTTCGCCGCGACGGGAATTCGCTTTGCTAATAGATTCGTCATCTGAAAAGTGATCTGCGCCGCGTAATGGGCTTCTATTAATAGGTTTGCCGTTTGGAATGTGACTCGAATACGATCTACCCAGACCAACAGTTGCCAGGGTAGCTCTTCGACCTCTGAAAGGGCTGTTCGGCCGTGGCACGTTTAAACCCGAAACAACGGATTCACCTCGTCTACCAGGTAATGGAAGCGATCCTTCGCGGCGTGGAAAGTTTGGCAATTCATTGCTTTCCTCTGTAATGTGCTCACCAATTTCATCGATTTCTTGGGTCTGGTTGAGGCCTTCTTCTGGTTTTGGTTTCGTTTGCTCTGCATCTTGCGCTGGCCTGAAATTCATTCCAAAATATAAAAATGCTAAGAGTGTGTAAAGCTTTGAGAGAATTGCTGTGGCTCTTTGTTTCTCAGAAGAATTATTGATTTAATTATTCCCTATTGAGCGAGAAGGGTTCCTAGTGAGAAAGAAATGGTTGCACGCTATTGTTTGGGCTTTGTTAGAATTTATTAGTTATCTCTTTAATTGGCACGACTTCCTTGAAACCTCCAGATTGCGAAGGAAGCTCGAAATGAGCTGTGCTTTAGTCATAGTACTAAACATCGTCGCAAGTGTGACATTTTGTCTCACTTTTATCCGACACAGCTGACTTTTCCATGATTGAGGATTAAGGTATTTTGCTAAATCCTTAAGAATGCATAATTCTATATATTATTGTTGTTGTATCAAAAACACTCGAGAAATATTGCGAAAAAGAAACTTTCTTGAAAAAAATCTGTTTTGAAGTAGAAAAAAAGAATACGACTGTCAAGTCGATCACGTTAATACCAGCGCGTTCACACACAACCAAAACACTTCTTTCTTCATTTGACTTTACAATTATCAAGCCAGATGGCATTCGCGAATGACGAATCATTCCGCCTGTATGGCTAGCAATATGTCAACTCGGATCAAAACAAGCAGTTTGAGAGCATCTGAATTATTTATGTCGCATATCGCAACACAGTTTTATAGTTCCTGCCGATATGAAACATTTTGATCCCTTTAGAAACAGTCAGGTTAATGTTACTGTGTGTGTCACCTCTCTCAAAACTGTCTTTGTTCAAAAAACTCCGGTTGTCGCACAGACTTTTTGTGCTCTTACAAATAAAAACACAAGTTTCGCACAAATAGTATCAGCTACTTACTTGCTCGACTCAATAGCATTATTTTGTTCGACCTCTGGGGTTATAATACTGCGGAAAAATCCTCCAATTTTTGCCGTGAAATCCATTGCTCACAACTGATTCAATGTCTACGTTTCTTTCCAATTTTCGGTCTTGAAGTCAGGTTTGCAGATTTCTTCATAGATAATTTACCGTTGTATTATAGTTTTTAGTTTTTCAGCAGGGACCTGCAAAACGAGCGAAGATATATATGAACCTAGAGTGTCAGTCGCTATATTTGGTTGTAAACAACGCCAAACAACTTTTGGTGACAGCACAAAAATCAACTGAGTAAAGTACATTTATAGAAAACAAACACTTAACCCCGAGTTTACTTCTTCTAAACCTTTAAAATTTATACACATGAATTTCTGTGGTCAAAAGATCAGTGTCTGGCCGTTTCAAGCTTTGTCGTTTGGGTTTTCGTACTGCCTCACCATGCGACTCGAAATATTGTTTAGTTAATGTTTTATTTACTAGCTTGGTCTGGAAAAATGCTTTAAAACAAACTAAAACTCAATCTGTAGGCACTCTTGATCAAACTGCCAGTGCTGTGTCACTGTGCAAAGAAACTATATCGTTTTATTCCAACGAACCTTAAAATGTAATTGAATTATTCAAATACACGGCCACTACAATCAAGATTTAGGAAATTTGAACTTACCTGAGCACACGAAACTATTCTTGCTCTGTCGTTTCTTATCGGTTGCCACCCATTCTATTTAAATTCAGACCATTTTGGCGAGCATCCGCTGTCGATGTTGATTCTTCATCTTGGCTTGCAAATTACGCTCGAACAAGCAGTAGCTTGACTAGCGATGAAAGAAAAATCAATTAATTATTTTGCAAAACACCTGCCCCGTGCGTCCTCTTTGTATTTACATAAAATATTCCATCGTAAAACCTTTAGGATTCCTTTCCTCCGTTTTAAAAGTTCCTTTTACGTTCACGAGGAAAGTGTATTGAATTCAAATATCGGTATTATTTTGGTATCATGTGGGGAGAAAGAACAAGAAATCTGCGACAGGGGAAAACAATGATTTTACAATATGCAAAACACATTATGAGCAACTTCTTATTTTGATATAGGAAAACCACTAGACTTATTTTTCGTATTAGTACTTAGTACAACACAGTAAAAAGTCAAATTTATAGAATTTTAAATGCGTTTGTACCATAACGAAATCTAACAGAGAACTAGCAGAGTTGTTTTTAAATTCTCGCCATGATTTCTTTTATAGTGCGAGATTTTCATCTCTAACTGACCTTTGTACTGCGGGCGCGTATCCTGTCTCACCTGCTTTTGCTCAGAAAACACAGGAAGCCCCCAGTTTATCTTTCTATAAAATGAGTCCCCTTATCAAATGGTATTCTAGAATTATTTGTTTCATTTATTTTTCATCCCAATGGCAATACTTCTTTGCTTACCTAGTTGATGCTTTTATGAATTCAAATATCAAACGGTAAATTTTCTTCAAAAATTCAAAATTCGGGGGGAAATTAAACAGGAAAATTAAAGAAAATATGGTTAATTACAAGTGAGAAAGTTTTGTAGAATTATTTTGTTTTATCTTAAGGCTTTCATTTCGTGTTAATAGGTTTAACTTGATCACATATCGGAACTTATTACTTCTCGTAATGCATTCACTAATAAACGACGAATTGACTTTATATATGTTCATTCAACTAACACACAGGTTAATAGGTAGAGTTATTTTTTATTTAAGGTAAAAATACTAAGGCTATTTTTAAATTGGGCCTTACAAATTTACTGCACCTAGTGTGGTTTTGATTTCACCGAACATTTTTTAAAACCCTAAAATCAGTTTCCCAAACGTACAACTTTGGCATGCTAGTTCTCGTGTACAAATTTTTCTCATCGCTTACCAATTCATTGCTTAAAACAACACCTTAAACTGAATTAATTAAAAATTGTGTTCTAATCTCTCTGATTTTGTAACAGAAATATAGATTTTTGGTATTTAAGGGGCAGAGTGCTAGACAGTTATCAATATTCATGTTAATTCACAAAAAAGTTAATTTCTAAACTGCCAATTGCACAGACACCTCATACGGCTTCAATGCGTTAATTTACTGATCTACATAAACACATCAGACAAACTAGAAAATAACAAAAGTGTGGAAACACATAGTTTAGTCTTGGGAGTTGAAAGAGTTTAATTAGCTTTAAAGTAAACGATATCCCTGATCTTGTGCCTTTATATTTGTTAACTGGTTATAACGGAGTTCCCGCGGATCCTTGGATGGTTTCAACGTCCTTGTCTGTGCGTGCGTGCATGCATGCGTTCCCAAAACCCAGAGCTCCGCTTTTAGGCAGTTCCTAGGTATTGGCGGATTGTGCTCCTAAAATTTGCATATTATGGTACCAGTAGTGCTCGAAAGTTTGCAAAATTAGCCTAGAATTATAGTCCAGAATTCTCCAAATTGTGCTCCTGATTTCCGGCGACTGAAATTATGCTAAAAAATGACGTAGATTCTGTACATATAAGCGCAATAACGACAACAAAATTTAATGTGTTTCAAATATGTTGTTGTTGCAAATTTATTTGTGTTTTATGGCAGTTTGACTCGGTCATTCAGCTGTCTAAATTATAGCTATAGCTTCTTTTATCTCTGAACCGTTTGTAAAATGGCTCCAATGACTTAACGATCACACTTGTATATTCTGAATGAGCCAAAAGGTTCTGGTACTCTCTTGATTTAAACTAACTCAAACTATAGCGAACTATAACGTTGAAATTTAATTTATGTCTGTAGAAAATACACTATATTTACTAATTTTTTTTATGGATTTATGTACCAAAAGAGCTAAAATTTGCTAATTATGTCGTGGCAGTGCTCGTTTAAAAAATTATGCTTTTTTGCTTCAATTATGCATGCCAAAAATTATGCTAGCACAATCCACCAACGCCTATAGCAGTAGCAAAAAATGTATACATTAGTATTTTACATGGAAACACTTCAGGGACTTTAATGGAGTTTAGCTTAGAGTTCCTCTAGATATAGTTGAGTTTAATCGATTCTTCTTCTTTGATAGAAAATCAGACGCCTCAAGCTTATACTTTTGGTTTTACCCAAGTGATAGTTTGCGGCAAGGGGAAATAATTGTGTTTATACTTTAATGAGCTAGCACAAAGATTTTTTTTTCATACTTTGATTTCGTCGACTAGCGCGGCAAAAGCAGTTTTCAGTGATTTTTCTGAGCCATCCAAGAATAGCTATGCATATCATATCTGTTTGTTTTTCCTAACAGTACTTTCTAAAACCTCAGAGGTAAGATGATAATTAACACCCTTGTCGTACTCTTCTTGAGAGGCCAGAAAATTCAGACGTCCATCCGTTGTTTTAAAGTCAGCTGTCACATGGCAGTACTATGCATATTCTTTCGGTTTAACTTTCTATAGCAAATTATCCTTTGTGGTTTTTGCCGCTCTATTGTTTGCGCTTCTCTTTTGTCTTCAACAAGCGTTGTTTGTTTGCAAATGATAAAGGAAAAAGTGACTTGAATTAAAAGCCGATTTTCCAACTTTACTCTTGTGGAGTAAACACGGTCCCGTTGAAACTAAGTTGATGACTCGCCTCTTCTGGCCAACAAAAACTGCAGCCGAAACCAAAGCAGGACTTCATGAGCTAGTTCCCCGAAAGCCCGTTGTTACAATTGGTCGAGGGCCAGGTTCTGTCCTCCAACGCGTTCCTGTACCTCGTACTATGTCTATATAACTTCGGACTGTTTGACGAGTGGCAGGGTGGAAGACAATCTTGGAGTCTAGCAGGAAACAAACTTGCTTGGAGAAAACGGTTCCTTTCGCAAAGAGGTTTATTACAATGGACTAATCTACTGGGCAATAAAGCATTACCCCTTACATATATAATAACATATAATGACTGCTTATTACATAGATATGAGTGTTTTCCTGGAAATACGCCACTCGTACGAGTGACACGTTTTCAACATATTCTCACTAGTGAAGATATCGCTGACGTCATTCCTTTGTTTTTCCAAAAATTTTCAAAACTCGCAAAATTACTTAAAAACAGATTTTAAAGTACTTCCGAAATTTTCCGAAGGTTTTCGAACACTGCCAAAAAATTCCGAACATTTTCCAAAAATTTTTAAAACTTGCAAAATTAATTAAAAACCGATTCGTTGCGCTCACTCGTGAAATATTTTTTCCACTCGAAGATAAACTTCATATATTCGCGCCACCGTGTAATATTCTCAATAAATCCGCCAAACGATTCCAATACTTTTTGAATCCGCTCTTAAAAATTGAAATTTTTGAATACGTTACGAATCCGATCCCTTGTGGACGCTAGAATGCAAATATTTATTAAATCCGATGTCGTAACAAATTATCATCCGGCACCTTACCGCGTAAATTTATTTAAATGCCTAGTTAATAATTCTAGAATGAATCCCGATACGTAGAGGATACGTGTAGATAGCCATTTCGATTTAAATACCCTACGTGTGGACGAGAAATTTTTTGAATCCGCAAAAAAAAATTTTTAAACTCTTGAATACAATAACATTCAACTAAGATGCTCGTTAGCCTAATGATTGACATGCAAGAAGAAAAAATGTTAAGTTCCGGGTGGCTCAAAAAATCTACTCAACTTTGATTCTGTATAGTTTAAAACGTAAAAGATAACTTATATTTTAACAAGCGTAATAAGATTGTATGCAGTAATCTCTAACTTAAATTTTGGTATATACTATGTGCATTTTAATACAGCACTGTCGGAGATAAAAGCGTTTAAAGTTGAACTAACATTTCAGGAAATGTCAAAAATTAGCAAAAAATGGCCTATTAAATTAGTTGTGACAACCGCTACCACTATAGCTCACACAGGCACAAAATTGCATTCTTGTTCAGGGGAATGCATTTCCTAATGAATAGAATTTTATCTGGAAGACGAATGAATATTTTTTGACTGCAGTGCACCTACATGCACAGGTTATTATGGTGTTAATATTTAAGAGGCCGTTTTTTGCTAGTTTTTGACATTTCCAAAAATGTTGACTAAACTTTAAACGCATTTATCGCATTCAATAACTGTATATCAAAATGCACATGGTATATATCAAAATGTAAGTTTGAAACCACTGAATACAATGGCTCGTGTTAAAGTCTAAGAGCTTTTTTTACTTTTTAATTTATACTGAATCAAAGAGGAGTACTTTTTTTGAGCCACGTACCTGCTAGGTAGCTGAGCGGAGGCTCATGATGATCATAAAATTATGATCATTGATAATTTTATGATACCTGACACTATGAAACTATGAAACTGAAAATTCAAAAGCTGATAGGCTTCTAAATGTACATGTACATAAAGGTTACCAGAATTACCACGTAACTTCTAGACTTTTATATGAGGTTTTCAGTAAAATTAAGTTGTACTCACTAAAATTTCTGTGAAAATTCCTTGCAGTTGGTTCAAAACCACTCACTTCATTATAACTGTAGTTCTTATTTTAATATAAACGGTCATGTCCAGTGCAGTCATGTTTTACAATATGCCATAATTTTCAACAACGTTCACACTGTTGACGTTTTCTTAATCACAGTAACAAAAGCCATTCTCCTTTAAATCAATGGAATTAAAATCTGCATGGAAAATTCGCTTAAATCACTAAAGAAAGTGTAACTGTTGCTTAATTTTAAATGCATTTGAATTTTAACGTAGAGAAAAAAACAACAGAGAATATTATGGCTCCCACTACTCCTGGAATTCCTGGAAAACTCCTGGAATTTTGAAATTTTCTTCCAGGGCCCTGGAAAACTCCTGGAA
>JAODFW020651512.1:0-11629 GCA_027575235.2 Palythoa mutuki | reverse complement strand
TAAAATGCTCTTCGCGTCTTTTATAGTTTAAACCATTTTTCGAAGTGGATATTGACACTTTCACTCGCAGATGTGTGAAGCAGGATAAAGTAACGTTGCAAAAAGATATATTTTTGTTCCTCGAATAATGTTACTGGGGGGACCGAATCCGCGGGGGGAGACCACTCCGCTAGCAGATTTGGTCCGCCTGGGGGATTTGGTCCGGGGGGACCATATCCGCGGGGGACCAAATCCGCTGGTACACCGGCAGTTCATTTGTCTGTGGTCATTTTTAACACCATTTTCCATTCAAAATCAAAGCAAGGTGAATTTGAAAACTATTTGCCCTAAACATTATTTGAAAAACAAAATTACTAAAAACACTATTCAGTTAAATTTTATCGTTCTAGATTTGTTTTTGTCGACACGAGTGATTAGAGATTTATGATATTTGTGGTTTTGTGTATTATCAAATCTGATCTTAGATTTATAGAAATCAACAATGACTTTGAGAAATCTATTTCATATGCAACTCCAGGATCACGTGATGTTATAAACGACCGGCCTCTTTTCATCACCCACAGCCACTGTCGTCATGTCCTGCCGCCCGTTTCCGGTTTTATAGCAAACAGGCCAAACTTATTTTGATCTTGTATTTAAAAAAAGTATAACCAATATGGCGGTAAAATCTTCTGGACAACTCAATAAAGCAAACTTTCAGCAAAGTTGATGACATAAAAGTCAGTTCGATTTTGCTCAAGTGGCAACTTTTACTCCACAAATTTTATTTTAGTATTTAGTGTGGTTGCACTAGACCCTTGGCACCGGTATTTTCTGGTGTTTAACTTTATGCTGCTAACCCTTACCACAATCTTCAAAATACAAAAAAGTGAATCCATGCGTGAGTTTTATCGAGTGCTGCCACTGTTAGTTTACATCGCATTTTTTGACCTTTTTCCTGATGACTTTCTAAAAGTTGAATTACCAAACTTTTTAAAAAAATTGTCAATCTTTAAATTTATTGAACCAATTCTACCTTTTAAAAACAGCAAATTGAACTGTCACTTAAAAGTAGTTCAACAGCTGGTTCAATAGATTTTAGACACATTTCTGGTTTATATGAAACTGGCTTTTGGCAGGATAAGGCTTACAATCTACAGACAATGTGCTTTGTTGATTAGAGTTGATGATGGGCCAGAAACCAATCTCTGCATTTCAACGTCAATATATGTGTGTGCGAGAAGATCTACCAAACGGTTGTATGGGACACGAAGCACACATCTGAAACTGTTTGGGAACAAGACATAGTTTCCCTGTGGGCAGAAACCTGTGCAAGACTTGCCTTAGGTTGGAAAGAAAGCTCGTGAGCTATGCCTGAATGGTTATCAACGAAACACTGAGAATTGATGTAAGCTAAGGCTATGTCGGTATTTCATTGCATTCTATACCACCTTTGCTTCTTTCAGCGACAATCAGTTGGCTTGTGTCTCGTGAAAGCAATGAAAGAACAACTTTAAATCCATTTTAGCTGTGTATAACTATTGTGTTTGGAAATGTCGTCCACAAGCAACATTGAAAACAAATTTCTAAACTGAAAAGTGATATTACGGCCATGGCAATGAATATGAGAGTAACAATTAAATCTCGAAAAGGGACTTTGAGCTTCTCCGCTAGTCTTGCCAGGATAAACCTCTAACGACTCAACTTTTAAAAACGTTTTAAAATCTTTTCCATTTATTTACTTTAGAAATTGACAGCAAACGATAAGCTAATTATATTTTTGAAAAGTTTCTCAACGTTCAAACAAGAACATGCACAAGCTATTTGTCATCCGTATTGTCTGTCAGATAAATGAGTGAAGCGCCACTTACAGTTTTTTGTTGTCTGTTCACAGCCATGAAGAAATACAACGAAACAAGATTGAAAGGGAAAAAATAACAAAACAAACTAGAAAAATTGAGTCAATATATGTTTAATTGACTTGGTTGAAACTATTAATGAGAACAAGCCATTCATCAGTTTGTTGATACTTGTTTCAGTAGTCATTTAGTCATAAAATGACCTTCTATTCGGGCTGAAACTGCAGTGCTTTTTGATGTTTTTTAAAGTTATATGCCGGGGTTAAACTATTTTTCTGTAGATGCATTTTTCAACGTTATTATAAAAGATATATTAAGGCTTTAAAAGTTTAAAATGAGTAAAAACACAAAATGTTTTCAACGTGTTTACATCAAATAGACAGTAAACAGAAACTCCATAAAGTTGACTGCTTTAGTTAACTGTTGATAGTTTAATCATTTATTTTAGTTGCAAACCATTTCAGTAGCTCTAAAACTCGTTTTATAAAAATCTATTGTAAAATTTGTACAAAACTAAATAATCATACAAACACATGATCTTTTAAAAAAGGAATTAAATTTTAGACACCAAATTGAAATTGATTGACTCTGTTATTGAAGCAACCATAACGAAAGTACCTTAGTATTTTAGTGTTTGTTTTTGTACTATACTGCTGAAATTAATGTGTTCGAAAGAAGATAAAAGAAAGGGTGCACAACACAGTTTGAAAGCAAACTTTCTTATTTAATACTAATAGGCAAATAGTTGATAATGAATAACAGATGCTGGAAGATTTTATCGTTAAACGAGGCAGACGATACAGTTTCGGATTAACAACAAATCATTTATTAATTTGAGGCAAAAACACATTCACAAACAAAAACATTTCTGTTCCCCGATTTCATTATTCGTTAGTAAGTTTTATTACTTTTATACGACATTTTGTGGATATCTGCGCGGGTTCAATATCAGGCAATTTTGTTAATATGATTTCGTGATAAGGCTTAAACTCAATATACTGAAATGAGGCATCGGTACATTGATAAAGCCACACTGATTATAAAGTGTATTTCATTAAAGTCTTGTTAAGAAGTAAAATATATCTAACTTCATATATAATCGTATGGGGATCCTTACAGTTTTTCTCTGTTCTCATGGGATTTAAGATAAACTGTTTTGAACTATCTCAAGGGTATGTGTTTTTAAAAAATTATTGCTTCGCGTTATACACGCATATAACTACAAATAGTATGGAACAGAAAGCTATTTTCTTTCTTGTAAAATAATACTATTACTTTTACGGAAAACTCTTTCTTCTGGTTTATAACCGAATGAACATTTGACATGGCTTAATATCATAGTTAATTTTATTATTATGAGCAGTTTCTCTACGGCAAAAACCTTTATGACCTAAAATAAAACAAACCATACATGTTTTTTGTTACGATTTGTCAGCTTTATCTTCTGGCAGATTAGAGTAGTTGTTACAAACTAACAGTTGGTTTTAGATTTACTTTAGTCAAGCAATGTCATCCAACAACACTTATTGCTGTAACTTGACTTGAGGATGGACGATACGTTTCTGGAAGAAAAGAACAGACTTTCTGTTACAGCAGAGTTACAATGCCACTGGAACTCACGGAGAAATGACTAAAAAGCTAAAATCTAAAACAAACGTATAGCCATTTTAACTTAAAAGTTTTCAAAGTTAAACAGACAACATATGATTATGATTTTAAACTTTCAAGAGCTGTGAAATGTTACCAATGTTGATCAAGCAAGATGTTTTTAAAATGACAGGCAAGCAATACTTCCTGATACAAAGAACACTCTTTACTATTCTATATTATTCTTTATTATACGTGAGACTCATGGCCAAGCATTTTGGCTACATTTCCTTTCGCTTTCTGTCAGTATGGCCTTCCTGAAGACCACAAAGTGCGTCGTACGAAATTTCTGATCGCATCCTAAAGATTTTGCCTGATACCGTAACCAATAACTGAATAAGACTGAAAACTTGGCAGTGAACAATATAACTTTACTGAAATTGCAAAGAAATTTTGAGCAAAAAGAACAAAACTATAAAAGCAGCCACTTAAATCTTAATAATTTACGCAAACGTACTGGTTCTTTCTCTCCAATGACTGCCACAACTGATAGGTAACTACCAAGATAAACGACAAAGCTGAAGAATAACAGTGAACTGGATAGAAAATGATATAGAACACAGTAATGGAACTGATAAAAATGAATAGCGACTATTATTATTTGTTATGATTCGTGGTTAACAAGAATGCACTTCATTCAGGAAGAGTAGGAGGTCCACCTATAGAATTACCTACTCAAATGTACAAGTACAATTAGTCGTTCAGAACATATTTCATTTGCTTTAAACATTTAAAATCATTGAAACCTGATGATAAATCTAGCCTCTTAAAATTTTCTTTGAGAAGTACAAAACGGCAGCTCAAAAGGAAAGTATAAGTTATATCGTGTTGTTGTTTTAGAAACTTGGTCCTGTTGCCTGAAGCTAAAATACTGATGGATGTTTCAATTATTCCATCTGTTTAAACATATGTATTAAATATTTATGTGGGTGCAGAATAAATTGTGGGTTATGTTTTAAGGTTGGAAAAGTATTTGTCAAAACGAAGTTAAATTTGGATGACAACAGCAGAACGAAGTTCTCTAAAGAGCATCTCAAAATCTGGACACTCCTTTATTCATTTAGTACTTCCATCTTACTAGAATCGGACTTACATTATGGAATCAGCAAATACCACATAAATGCAGATAATGGATCGTTAATTGTTCCACAATTACTATTACTAGACTGTTTAGAAAACAATGAGTGCCGTTAACAAAAATAGTATTTCACTTAGAGCTAAACATCCGGCGCAGTACAATACGACATAAGAAGCTAAGACACTTGCTTTGTGGATATATATCCACACAATTCACAAAACAGTCTTGTCATATAGACTGCATTTGTACGTATTCATTTCTAATCGAGCGATCAAGACTCATTTAGCTCAATGAGAAATTATTAAGTTCCACTGAGTGCTTTCAAATCAGTATACTTAAATTTTAATATGTTTGGAAGAAAATATCTTTGCCATCGCTTACCAGTTTGCAGGCTTTACAGTGAAGCTTGTAAAACTCATTCGTGACTTGGATATAACAGATTTGAGAGATCGATTCACGTTCGAAGATAAGCATCGCATTAAACATTACAATAACGCCAAAAATCAGCATAGAACGGAAGTTGGGCATCACAAACCACTCAGCGTCTGGCAAACAGAATATAACTAAACAAATCGGTGGTTTAGAATTTATTCTAGAACTCAAAAGAAAAAAGTTAAAATTCTTAGCAAGTGATAATTTAAAACACCCTGTATAACAAGCAGATTGGAGAATTAAAGAAAATTTTGGTAATCATTAGGTAAATCCAAGTATTCAACGTTTATGCTTTCAGTTAAATTTACTGTTCTTTTTTTGTCAGTATTGCTTTATTCTTTTTATATACATGTTAAAAGTTAATTGAGGATACTTTAGGAATTAAGTTTTTAGAAAAATCTTCCCAAAGAGAGATTCCATTTAAAAAAAAAATGCTGCAAGTGTCCTTTAAATCAAAGAAAAGATTATAAAATTGGAAAAAACAATAACAATATTTTACATTTTTGTGAGCAATTAGTATTTTTGGGGAACATTTCATAGGCACTAGTAATATACCAGGTTTTCAGTTTTTGTAGGCATAAAATCAATTCGTAATAAAACCAATATAACCTCAAAACGTCGACAGCAATAGTATAAATTAAAAGCCTTCGTTGTCTCGTGTTGTCAAATACATGGCGATGGTAATCTCAAGCATGAAAGTTCTTGAGTTCAAAACTCAGTGAAATAACCACAATACAAACCAACATATATATAAAGCATATCGGTTCATTCCTACGTTATTCGAGGATACTCAAAGTTAAGTAAGGGCTTAAGAAGAGTTTCGCGGGTAGTTTAAGATAGCATAAAACAAGGCTACGTGACTACAGATGCTTGGAATAATGAATAACGTCATCAACCCACTTTAATTCCAAATTCAAATCATTATTCTCAGTTTTCATTCAAAGGAAACGTTTTGCTGACTCCTCCAATAGTATTCATCGAGTAATGCTTGAGCCTTGATGCACGTTTTGCCGCAGTCTGCAACTGTTCAGCTTCCTCAAAGGATCTTGCAGTGAGTGGAGTTCAAGTTGGCTTTCTAGGGCAGGCAGCTGCCCTCATGCCACGGTCACAAGACAGTCGAGTTATTCAACATTCTTAAGTTGCATTTCAACTCACGACTTTTTAGGAATACTGTATTTATTGAAAGTTTCTTCAAATAGTGTATCGCGCGTATCGATACATATATAATATCATCTTCGCATATTTACGTTTGGGTTTTCATAATGTGACTTTGTAATTGTAAGTGCGAATTAAGTCTTCAGGTCTGTTATTTATCAGTCTCGCAGCCGAGAACACGTATCTTAATACACAGATGTATTATTTTTTAAGACTGTAACAACATTCAGTAAAAAGTTGTATTAAACCAAAATGACTTCCACCTCGACAGAAGGAGAATAATAAACCAAACGCCCCTTCAATCAAATCCAAATTTGTCATAAAATCAAACAAAAGGAGTCCATCCAAATATTGTTTGATCAACAGAGGAAATTGTGGTTCGAGTTGCAAAAGGAAAAAGAAAAGTTGTAGGGCAGTAAAACAAATTCCATCTGATATGGAGAAAAATATTTATTGTTGTTTATTTGACAAAGAAAAATTAAGAAATTTCAGTTACTTGAAGTAAAATGATTCCAGTATTGACACCTTCTTAATTCTTTGCTTAGCATTAAGAGCCCCAGCACTTTATCTTCCATCATTCCACCATTTAACAAATGATTCCATGTTCATTAATTCTCATCCGATTCTCCCAACCGTGGTATGCAGCCGAAAGCATTGTTTGTCCATGGCAAAACCTTGCGAACATGAGGTTTCCTGGCGTTCACACCACATGAGGGAAAGTAACACTTCCAATTGTATTCAAATTCCAGGCCTGCCCACGATGGCGACACAATGTATGGCTTGTCAATTATTTTTATACTGATTGCTGCAATAACGTACGGGACTTTTTAGCATTCATGAGCTCCAAAGCCCAAACATGCTGTGGCCAGCCAGTTCTTGTGCTTCTTCTTCTGCACCGCCGAGAGTCTTCCACAAGCTAGACAAACATCGTACATCTCAATTAGTATAGAGATATTAAAGAGGAATCAGCAACCAAAACAAATAGAAAAAACTGAGACACAATTTAGAAGATAATGCCCTGACATCCTTTGAACCTAAAAGCCACAAATATACATCTGATAGAAATTAAAAACCCATTACGTGGGATCAAAAGGAAATTTTAAGGAGGAGCAAATTTGAGATCATCAAAATTTGGAAACATTTCTCTGTCCCTATATGAATTAGACAGTAATATAAATAACCACTTTGATCTTTACTAGCTGCAATGAGCAAGTCCTCATTAATTCCCTATGCAACACTGAGCATATCTCTAAGATCAATCAAACTGTGGAAATGGTAGATAAATTCAAAAGTGTTGTGAGAAACTCGCCAGTTTTCCTGATGAGTGATAAAATTCCAATAATCAAACGAACGCAGCATGTATCAGAAACGAGTGGGAACAGAACCATTTTGAAACCAGGTGAAGGACAGGTCAACGACTTCTTTACTTTGCAAATATACTTACAGCATCAAATCCGAAACCATTTTCTTGCGATTTGTTGTTCGATTCCGACTCAACCTCGTTTTCTGAAGAAGAGGAATATTTCCTTTCTAGCTTGGAATCTACTTGACTTTCCTCTGCGCTCAGTATTTTCTCGAGATGACGGATATAGCTCATTGCAAGCTTCAAGGTTTTTATCTTAGACAACTTGGTGTCTGCTGGAACATTTGGTATATGATTTCTCAAATCTCCAAAAGCTGCATTGATGTTTTGCGTCCTCCTCCTTTCTTTCTTACTCGTAGTTGTTTTCGGTTTTGCTTTACGCTTTCGGTTTAACGTCAATTCTGGCTCAGCTGCTTCTTCTTTCTTTAGTTGTACTTTTTCTCCAGTTTCCTCACTTTTGTCATCAACTGTCCGAGTCTCTTGTTTGGAGCTCTTCCCCTCAGCTGCCATGTCGGGAAAATTTCAGTGGTAGGACTGAACTAAACAAACAAATTATTATGTATAGTTCACCGTCCTTTTAACCGAGCAGGCCAGAATCAACCATCCCAGTATTAGTTATTAGCGTTTGTATCAACGGTAACTGATTCACAGAGTTTTACGTTGCCGGAGTTTGATGATAGCTAGCATTTACGCGGTCCTTTGTTTTTCAGCGGTCTCGCGCTGATATCTCCCGTTGGGAGTTTGACGCGCATGCTTGTAACTCTCAAAAAGTGACACTGACTTGATCGTTTCCGCTTGGCTTATCTATCTTGACCTCTGTACATCTGTTAATTTCACCTAATCAGTTTATAAACTCGTTAGAGCAGCTACGTAAATGAGCAGTTTTTCTGCTAAGGACATCTGGTTTTCATTTGCATAGAGATGTTTGTAGCGAACAGAAAAGTAGCTCTAGTGCACAGCTACACGTGTCTCAGAATGAGAGAGAGTAGTAGGTCAGTTTTCAAAGATATGTAAAACTGAATTCCAAAACAGTGAATCATCACTTTCCACAATTTGACACATATGGACTTGGCATCCATTATCGTCTCAGTGGGGCAATGCATCAGTTGAAAAAGATCGAAATCAAAAGATTGAATCACTAAAAACTTGAATATATTTTGAAACTTGGATATATTTTTATCTGTTTAATTACGAGGATTTTGAAAACGGGAAATTTCAAAATGTCAACAGAAAGAGCTCTTGCTGTAGCTTTTGTTTGTTTATGAAGTGGAAGAATAAACAACCACTTAGGCAAAAATAAAAGTTGTCTTCTGAGTAGATAATGACCAGTAATTGTTTTTAGTTTAACTGTTGTCAAACACGAGTATTGTTCTGTGCCTCTCGAGGGTGGTGTGATGATGTGAGACTCGACAACACAAACAGATCTGAAATGTTTACAATTGGCTTTTTTCACGTCTTGCATTCCCAGTTGATGTCTGTAAATGAACTTTCATGTCTGTTTTCAAGCTGGGACGACCTGTATGCTTAGTTTGTTAGATGGTAATTACATAAGCAAGTACGCTAAGAAATACAGTAGTACAAACAAACAACTTTGTTGATATGACTGTTAGAGTACATAAACAACAATAAAAAACTGTAGCTCAACGGTTTACAGTCCGACATGACAATATAAAAAAACGATATATTTTAGGCAGCTAAGAAAAGATTGCTCGAGGAAAAGTTTGATAAAATGGCTAACTTTTGTCACTTATTATCAGTAACTTCCATTTCCATAATTATATCGTTTTTGAAGCTGAATAAAGTGTTTCCAATGGCGGCAACTCCTGATGATTGATTATGTTTTATTCAATTTATTTCTTACTAAACGCTTTGGTTTATCTTTTGGCATTTTAATTGCCATTAAGGATACATGTAAACAAAAATTGAAAATACCTTCTGACGTGGTCCACGAAGTCATTTCCACAACTGAAAACTGCTGATGAAATATAGCATCAAAATAACAAACTGCAAATCCCAACAATTAAAAAAACAAACGTTGAAACAAAGTAACAAAGAGTACATCTGTGGCACTTAATTAAGAACATGCAGAGGTTATTTAGTTCATGACTAATGAATACATCACTCCGCAACGGTTACACTGTCACTTCATTATGAGATAGTCCAGTAAACACCTCCTGTCATTTTCCATTTCATCATTGTTTAAAAAAAGCGAGGTATGTTTACCAGACTTTGCCTCAGGCGTTTTAGTTCTAATTGTTTTCAGCAGTTTCCAAATTAAAAAGATTTGATCCTGTTAAGAACGTTGGTCGACTGAAGAGAAATGAGTATATTAAAGTTGTAGAGAAGTAGCTCCACGCTGACTTCGACATCAATAAAATCATCAAATTCACGCTACTCTGATGAAGACCACAAAAACTAATGTATATTAATATGGATAATTATTATATATAGCATATAATATATATTTAAAATCAAGCTTGTCTTTATATCGTTACTGCCGGGTCATAACGTGAATAAGGGAAAGGCCACAACTTTGGTCTCTGTAGGGAACTCAGTACTTACTGTATTCAAAGAAGTCAATGGGTGAGTCACGGTGGGGGGTGGGGTGCACTTGCCCCGTATCCATCAATGGGTGAGTAACGGTGGGGTGCACTTGCCCCGTATCCGAAGCCCGGAAAGGGAAATTGGCGGCCTGACAAGGATTTTTAAAAAGTTTCAGCTGTATCAGAATAGGACTGCACTAAAGCATTATAAACTGTGAGTTGTGTAACGAAGAGAACAGAGTGTCTTGTTTGATGGCGCCTATTCCAGAAGTTTAAAAAATCATATATTGAGTTTAGGTTTTCATCAATCTCTACACTTAGTGTCATTGAGCTTAAGGCCTGAGCCACTGGTTTTCCATTATTAACAAAACTTAGCTTATCTGGGAGAGTTGATAATGTTTGTCTTCATTTCTCCACGTACATGTTTAAAGTAAGTTTATTGGCTGCGAACCAATTGACTTCTTTGCAGATCGCAGTTAACATATTCGTTTACCTTGCGTATATATTATTAAAATCATATACAATGCTATTGTGGTCAGCAATATATTTTGGCACCTAAAAAGATAAACAGTAACGGGCGTCCTTTACGTAAAGCGAAGAAAAAAGAGATCCAGAGATCCAGAGTGGTACCTCGCGGAGATGGGCTGCTTGAACACCCATTAACAATCACCCCTCCCCCTATAGCTAGATCCTTCGTCAATTTGAACACCCATCAACAATCACCCGTCCCCCCCCCCCACTCCCCGTAGATCCTTCATCCACAACCGTAAACGACACCGAATCTGCTTCATGATCAGCATTGCAAGGCAGACAGTGAACGATTAGTTCTCACGATGGCTGATTTTGTCCTATTAAATATGTTATATCCTCAATGTGACAGTGTTAGGACTGGGGACAGCTTTCTAGTTGGACATATATTATTGTGTTTTGAGTAAAGAATTGTAACCCTTTTTACTTCCCAGAGTTCATGCAATGTAAATAAAAAAATGTGCATAACAAAATAATATTCATAGTCATTATTAATTTAAAGTTAAATGCATTTACGAGCCTAGTAGCCACTGGAGCCGGTCCTTATCTCTGGTTTGTCTGGATGAGACACTAATATACTGAGCCCCCAGTAGAAGCTGGTATGAAGTGTTCGAGTCACACACACTAACGATATAGTCACTGCGCCGCCAATTATACTGAATGGATATACCCACAAGTAACTTTTAAAACATGAAATGTTTGCCGAGTGATTTATTGTGTATATGGATATAAATGGATTGAAAACACTGCACTAAATCTTTGTAAATGTAAAACGCAGGAAAGTAGACAGTTACCATTGGAGTTTAAAACCCAAACTTTTCACTTCTCACGATCCCCTTTCCATTGTGCTCTGCAAACAATCCTAGTTATGTAAAATCTCCTAAATATATATTTTATATGAAATTTTAAAAGCACATTCCGTTCAACGAAAAGTTAAGCAGTTCAAGACAACACGATTATCGACTGAGATCCAAGGAAGAACAAGAACAGTAACATAACAATAACACGGTAAAATCTTTGAGAAGGGAAGGGGGTAGGGGAGGGG
>JAODFW020650521.1:0-11630 GCA_027575235.2 Palythoa mutuki | reverse complement strand
GGTACAGCCAGACAAAGAACTGTATCATTTTTCCTCTTTTTAAAGTAAAGTTACGATTGGTTGTTTAAAAAAATAAATAGCATTTGAAATAAATGCCGCCCTTGAATAAACGCTGCACCCAAATCATGAAAAATTTAATAAACGCTGTGGCGTTTATTTGAGTAAATTTATACGGTAATTCTGTCAACAACAATTGTCTTAGCAAATGAATAGCGGCCTTAAAAAATGTTAAAAGCAAAATCCGAGGCACTAAATTGCTTATTAGTTCTGTCTTTTCTGGTTAAATAATGTAATCGCAGACCTAGAGGTTGAATTGTCAGTCATTTTCAATGAATCTCAACCTAAAATAAAATAACTACATTGCTATTTCAAGGGGCTGCAATATTTTGCAAGTTGTATTCACTGATTTTTATCCTGCAATCAATTATTATGTAATCAATTCTAACAAAAGGCATCGCATACTTTTAGGTTTTTTGAATTTATACAAAATCATAACACCCAACTTAATTAAAATTGTTCGGTGACAAAAAGTAAAATCCTTTTCTAAACCTGTGGCTCAGTGAAGCCAGGTGAAACAAAAAGATGCAATTTTTGTTTATTTTTTCTTCCTTGGTTTTCTTTGTTTGAAAAACTAAATATGGTTTAATAAAAATAAATTGGCCTCAAGGCATGAACTTGTTTAACTGCAAATAAATTGGTATGTAGAAATTAAAAACAAAAACTGATTTGCAACACAAATAAGACCCCATACTGATAGAATTTTTAAAAGATATCTGAAAATATATTTCATCTTATTCAGTTAAAAAAGCCCCAATTTTGTCAAATAAAATCTTATGTATACTCCATATAAAAAGATTTTAAAAGCCTTCAATAAAAATGGTTTTTAATTTCAGACTAAAAAAAAGTCTCAAATTTAAGCTTTAATTGTACAAATCGGAATTACTTTTCCCCAAATTTTGTTGGAACATAAATACGATAAATATTTTCTAAAACAAACTAATTAATTCCGCGGTTCTTTGCATTAACTAATTTGCATTTACCTACTCCTATTTGCTCAAATCTTATGAATTATGTACATCCTTTAACATCTCTCAATTGTATCTGCAGGAAATATAAGTCTAAATAAAAAGATAAACACCACATCAAACTGAAAAATATAAATATTATCCTTAAAAAGCGATGCATTAGTATGCAAACGTTATCTCAAACCGATGTTTAGTGTTTTTGGCAAAGGAAAATTTAAATTATTTTCTATCACATCTTTAAGCCGAGGACCAAGAAACGTTTGACATGTCCGCTGTGAATCGCTCGCGCGAATCCCGAGTATACTTAAATTAAATAAAAAATTATAATATCATTTTACTTCTTAAGTGATAACAAGCGAATGACATGTTGAATTATTTGAAGCACTTGTCAATTAGTAAACACAAAATCATACTGAAAGCGATGATCAAAGCAGAGAATATATTTTTTAGTAAGAAATTATCGTTTGATAAAAGTAGCACTGTCTTACTATTACAAACTGCAAACATTCATTTGACATTCACTTTAAATAGCAGACTTTCATATATGATGCATTTCTCCGATGCAACAATTTTATATACGGCCGTGTTAAAATCGAGCAGTCGATTGCGAAAATCAAATTGAAAAAATCTGTTGTTTAAAGGCTGCTTAACCACATAATTTTGAATTTAACATTTTCAAATGTCAAATTTTGAACGCGTAGATTTAAAAGTTTTCAGCTACTTACACTTCTAAAATGCGATCTCCGATTCGTAAGCCCCCGACGTGAGCCGGACCATTTTCCAAGACAGCACTAACGTGTTGTAACGGTGCATATAATTCACCATTAATTGACTTTAGCTGGCCTCCTTCAGAGACTTGACCACGTACGTTAAAACCGAAGCCATTTGGCCCTTTAGTAAGTTCAATTACGCGAGGTCCATACGGACTCGAGCGGACCGAGTTTTCCGAAACTTCTTCCTCATCGTCCGCCATATTGGAAGAGTAGTCACGTGACCACATGCGATAGCAGTTATTGTTAGAACCCATTAAAAACTCTGTTTAGATTTTCTCGAGATTTCCTTTCAAACAAATGGTTGACTTAAAAAAATTATTCATAGTTTATCCTCAACAGCTGCACAAAATACTAACTGCTAGAAAGATCGGAAGCATATGTGCGCGAGTCTTGCAGAACTACAAATGGAATTATTGCCAAAATTCGTTTGCGCCAACATTGTATTAGAGCTGGCTATATTGAACTTGGCCGCAGTCGATTCATTATTCTAATTAAGATTTTTTTAATTCAACTCACAGCATATTTCGTTGTGATAATAACCACTACAAGATAACATAGTTATACTGTGTTTAAAGACACATTTTCCATCAGAAAATGAATGTTAATTAATTGAATGCTGCTGTTTACCTGAACTCGTAAACTAGGTGTGCGCACGCATGCTTATTCAGATTATGAGAGTTCTTGAGGCTTTTCCGTTTTGAACGCTCCACCCTAACCATTAATCAAACTTCCGACTGAATCAAAGTTGTGATGCTAAATACTTAGAAAATACACTTGATATTAGAACGTATAGATGAATAACCACGAAACAACAATTCCGCCGGTATACGTTGGATCAGTTTAAATTGATCGAATTGGTCTCACGGAGTTTTAAAGTAAATACTAAAGAATAGCCAATACAACGTAGAATTTTCACTTTTATAGCACAAAAGTGCTATTCTTTAGTATTTATTTGATATTAGGAACACTGTCATTGAACTTTATGACTCAGTATCCGCTACAGTTTTAAGTATCTGAGTTTATTTATCGGCACTCGATACTTCAAAACTGGATCGAGGCTTGATCATTTCTGTCATATCGTTTGACGATAAAAAAAGATAAACTTTAGTTAAAGTTAAATATATTTGATTAAAAAATGGTGATGATGATTATGATGATGATGATATGAAGAAGAAGAAGAAGAAGATGAAGATGAAGATGAAGATGAAGATGAAGATGAAGATGAAGATGAAGAAGAAGAAGAAGAAGAAGAAGAAGAAGAAAAAAGATGATGATGATGATGATGATGATGATGATGATGATGATGACGATGATGATGATGATTACAATAAGCATGATGATGATGGTGATCATGCATGATATCAATGATGATAATAAGGATGCATGGTGATCATGATAATGGTGAGTACTATGATCTACCGGCCCTTCCCCAGTTTCAATCTCAGATATACCTGAGCTCAACAACTAATTATTGATGCTGTACCTGCTGCAAAATCTGGCTGAGTTTCCTGGGAGATGGAATGGCTGGATCGAGAGGAACCAAATAACAAACCTCCCGTTGTGGGAGGCGGTACATAGTAAGGTTCTGCAAGAAATGAAGATAAAAATAATTCATTATAAGAAAGGCGAAACGTGGTGACAAACTAAAACGTTTGAAAAACAGACCCAACAACAATGCTTTGCGTGATATGTGCGAGACAAATAATTGTTTTGGAAAACTTTGTTTGATAAACTTTTTCATTCAGTTATAAGGTTTATAATAGTAAAGTAGTCTGGTAACAAAACTTTATAACTTTTAAATTGTTATAGGTTTTTGTTCTCTTGTTTATTGTTGCATGCATGGCCTCAGAGGTACACCGGGTACAAAATGCTTTGAGAGACACAGGCTTTCTGTATAGGAAAATTGGCTGGTCCTCACTGTTCTTAAAAATTTTAGGGCCTTTGATTTTCAGCAACAGTTATAGTAAGTAATCCCTTGCGGTTTACACTAAATTGAAAACAAATGTCTCTGAAAAGTAAAAATTTTGATTTGAAATTGAACGGCATTTTGGTTTAACTTTTGTTTAATTTATTCGCAACCAGTCTATTTTATAATGATTATGGTTCAAACGAGAAGACTTGATATATACTTGAAAAGTAATTTGTTTTCACGGAGCAAAAGGGAAGACAGAACAATTTGTTACGGGTTCAAGACCAACGTGTTACATTTTTCTAGCCGATTTTCTTGTTCTAGGTTCTAGATCTAGATTTGAACGCTCACAATGGCATTCCATCTATACAAAGCGTTATCTTTAGCCTCGGGTCCTAAATAGACTTTTTGATGAATAAATTATATACAAAGTGTTACCCGTTTAAAATCAACAAGGACATCGGCTTCATTCACGTCGTTGTGAGCAGGGACATGGAATCTCTCGGTTTGTTTCTTTTTGTTAATTTTTATTCTCTCCTCAAATTTCGTTCCTTTTTCGTTAACAGTCAGTTTGAAGTCCTCCGGTTTCTCCTGAAGAAGTAAAGAAATAAAAATGATGATGGCTTAAAAACAGACACCAAAACCGTTATTTGGTATTTGTAAAATCCTTGTTAAAGACTTTTTGGTATTGTGGCTATTTGCCGATAATCACGTCGCCTTCGGCCCTCCCTTCGGCGACTAATTGTTAAATAGTACACATGTACTAACCTCTTCAGGAGATGATGTTGTAGGAATCTCGGTTTGAGACTGATCATGACACTTGCAGTGTTCCACACCCAACGAAGGGGATGTAACCAGGTACAGAGATAACAAAATCATCAGAGCATACTGCAAATACAAACAGAATATCAAGATTAATCTTCTAATTTGTTTTAAGACTGTTTTGGACAAAAAACTGCTTGCCGGCACAACCATCAATAAGATAATGAGCGACTTTAATATAGCATACTATTGCTGAAACATGGTCAATTGACAAGTCAAAGTAGGATCAGATTGCGGCAAGCATAGGAAAAAAAACTCTATATGTACCATAAATCTTTTATTGCTTTTTGTTTAAAAAAGAAAAATTTACTGAAGTTCGTAAAAATTATCAACATTTGAATTTTAATTTGCTGAAACAAAGAAATAGAATCGCGGAACTTTTCAAAAGAAACAAAATGAATGGTCACTTTATCGGATTTCAAAAACTGGTTCAAAAGCTAGAATGAATAATGTTCACCAATCATTTCTACTCTTCAAAACAAACAAAATGAATGGTCACTTTATCGGGTTTCATCAACTGGTTCAAAAGTTAGAATGAATAACACCAATCATTTCTAGTCTTCAAGACAAACAAAGTGAATGGTCACTTTATAGGGTTTCATCAACGGGTTCAAAAGTTAGAATGAATAACACCAATCATTTCTACTCTTCAGAACAAACAAAATGACTGGTCACTTTATAAGTTGTCATCAACTAGTTCAAAAGTTAAAGTAATAACACCAATCACTTCTACTTTTCAAACAAATAAAATGAAATGGTCACTTTATAGAGTTTCAGTTCAACTGGTTGAATTAAAAAAGTTCATTGAAGTATATTTTTGTTTTGAAGCTAGAATTTTGCAGCATAAAGGTTATAGTTAAAAATAAACTAAGAGAGTAATGGTTTAGTGTTTAGGTCAGTGAAACAAACTTTATGAAAATTAAAAAATGTCACATTGATTAACAAGAACAATAACTACAGCAGTTAACTGGGATCACTGCCACAAATCCAACGAAAGGCCAGTGTAAATCCAGCGCCTTTGTATACCAATACTGTTTGTAGGATATATTCAGAAAACAAAGAAAGAATAGAAATAAATTTCCAACAAAATTTGAGACGATTAGTGTGATTAATCAAGTTGAGAATATAAAAAATCATTTTAATTCAACAGATATCAATTAAAGACTTAGATGCAGAACGCAATTGTAATACAGATATCTGCATTCGTAAGACCACAGGCACTTCCAATCTTGAACCAAAAATTATCAAAATAAACAAATTCAATATCTAAAAAAAGCGAATTCTCAAAAGTTATAAGAAAATTAAAACTGCATACATGAGTATTTCTTACCATGGTTGAGATGTTTCTGATGCTGCAGTTCTGTTCTTCTCCAGACTTCTTTGGGTAGCTTTCTCCTCACTCTTGCAATGAAGAATAAAAACTAACCCAAATCATGCCACACTTTATACAATCCTTTGCATTACGACTTCTTCCCGGTGTAAAACAAAACCTCTGTGGATCAAAAGTATCTGATATCTTTTTGCTGAAGCCAGTTCACATCAAACACCGATCAGTTGATAAAAGGTTTCAGGTATCTATTTCTTTTTGCTGAAGCTCAAAATGGATGACCGAATTGTTAGAATTTATTGAAAAGGGGGCTTTGGAAAGAAATTTGATATAAAAACTAATTTTAAAACCAGGAAACAGAAAAGTTTTGCTCCACTTGAGATTCACCCCTCCCCCAAGAGGTCAGAGTTATCTGTTCCGTCAGGAGGTAACTTTTCTTATGGGGAATTTACAATTTTTAAGAACATTTAAACGGCGAAATTAGAAATTGATTATTGCATTACAACTGAACTACTTTGAACAGAATGTACGCCGAAATATATAATCAGGTTCTAGAAATGAAAAAAAAAGTATTCGTGTTGGCATTCATTCTAGAAGACTTACATGTAAGATTGGCAAACTTTCCATATTTGACATATTGGAAACCAATTCCATTTCTTTAGTGTTATTACCACTGTTGACACGTACGGTGGACCACGAGGGACATGCAGATATACTTTTCAGAGCCCAGGGAATTTTTTTACACCCCAAGTTATTTGAATATTTTCAAATATTTTAAAAGAATGAGTTTAAAAAGCGCTCTTCGAGCCACGTTTTAGAAATTTTTAGTTACAGTGTAGCAAAGAATAACTCACCTACACGCAATGCTAGTGATTTATTCGTGTTTAAAACCGCTAACTTAATTCCAACTCATGTACCCACGAATAAATCACTACCATGGCGTTTAGGTGAGCTACACCGTACTGACGAGTCCCAAGAAGGACGAAACAACTGTCTACGGTTGCAAATCCTGGCTTGTTCTGAGCTCTCATTGATATCGGTTCACTGACAAGTTATTCTTTTTTAATTTACAACGTACTGAATTCATTTTCAATATGTATTCAATATTTTTTTATCATCATATCCAATTAGATCAGATTTGATCCGTTGTACACCGGCAGTTTAGTTGTCCGTGGTCGTCTTAAACACTATTTTTTAAAAAAATATATTTGTTCATTTCTAAACCCCCGCGCAAACGGTTTCAACATTTGCTTCAACATTTATTCGATTTTATCGAACAACAATGTTGAAACCGTTTGCTACCCCCTTTTAAACATATATTGAAACATGTTGAAACGAAGTCGAAAGGATGTCGAAAATGTTTAAAAGGGTTTAAACTTTACTTCAACATTCTTTCGATTTTTCTTTTGTTCTCGAAAATGTTGAAGGTTGTTGAAACCGTTTGCGCGGGTCTTTCAACATTATCGAATACGCGCATGGCGTCCTCGTCTACGGAAAACAATAGGTTGGGGCTTCATACTAAATACCAGACTTCTCACGCAATTATGTTGAAACAAAATTGAAGCAAATGTTGAAACCGTTTGCGCGGGCCTTAATACCTATAACATCGGATGATTTGACTCTATATGAACTGCGCCGACTACTTGGAGAGTCCTTGGAATTTTCTTGAGAGGCATTAATCTGTAAATAACTTCAGAGCTGAACCATTCTCTCCCACGCTGGCCAGCTTTTTCAACGTGACTATATATATGATTAACAATTTTAACGGTCCCTGTAAAAAAGAGAACATTTTAGAAGTAAAACTGATAAAGAAAACCGTGTGAGACAAAGAAATAATCCTTTCAAATCGAGGCAACGTTACTGTCGATAGTTGAAGTTTTGAAGAAAGCTTTTACAAAATAGAATTCCATGCTAATTTATTGTTTGGTAAAATCAAAGGAATGCTGATAAGGAGTTTAAACTGCTGTCAAAAACAATTTAGTTACAAGTTGTCTTGTAAGATCCTCCCGATTTTCAGATTTTATTTACAAATCAGTTAAACTAATTTTTATATTTTATAAAAGAAAATTAACCAGCGACACTATTTATAATAAGATTTTTATCTAGATATTTTTATCGAACGGAACTATAGTTATCTATAAGTCTTTAAAAAGCTTCAAAACCCGGTTAGCTATTGTGAAAACATTCAAAAGTTTCAAATAATGTGTGCTTAGCTCATGGTAAAATGCAGCCATTATCGCGCAGCAAGGCCACACGTATAACTTGCATGAATAATAGCCTTTCGACTTGTCGAAGCACTCAAAGCCATGGTCAAGAATTGTTTTTAAAAAAAGCTTTTTAGAATTTTATGGTTACAGAGCGCTGTTTTAAAAAGACACAAACACCCGACCAAATATCTTGAACCGGCAACAATCCAAGAAATTGTCACGTCAATCGTACAGTTGTTACCAATTCTCTTCCGTTCGGCAATATTCAGTCTAAAAATAGCAAATACTATGGCATACCTCATCATTTCCTCTCATTAAAAACACTGAATTAACTGATGAAATGACGTAAAATAACAGTACCAATATTGATTATGCCGAAGTTCAAGGAATTCAGATATCAGTTATAATCTTCTGGCTTTATTTAGATATTAGTGAATTGACCTTTTATAAACTTTTGAGGAAGCTTGAGACGTTTCAGATGTAGAGCTATGACTTTGAGCGAATCTGGCCAGACGTGAAATGTTAGACGTCAAATTTTTAAGATACAGTATTGGAACGGCGTGAAGCTAATTGTAAAAGATTAAGAGTTCTGCTCTTATTTATTGAGCCCGATGGCACTCGAGGCAATTTCTTGTAGAAACCTCAGGTTTTTCGTCGCCCGGCTCGTTTGTGGTGGACTTAAATCCACTCTGAAACAAAATATCGGACACTTGTTATTTAAAACTGGCTCAGTGTATGTTGTGGGCTGAGTTAAAAAGGTTGGGGTACTTACGTCTATAAAAACTGAATTGGCCCGTTTTAAAAGTTAGTTTTGCCGACACGCACAATGTACAGATATTACTTACGGATCTCATTAGTGCTACTAATACTCAGTTATAATACTATATTTGTACTAAAACATAAGAACAACTCACAAGGGTACTTTTGCATTGGGCTTTTAGCCTTGTTGTTGCGGGAAAAGTGTCAGTAAGTGTTTTTATAAAACATCATCGATTTTTAAGATTGTACCGGTACTTATAAAAAGTGTTGTATTCGAAAAAATTTTCAAACAAATACAACTCATTTGCATTGCAGTAAAATTCAAAACTTAAATCCTTAAACAATGAGACCCTAAGTTATCTTTTAAGCTATTAACAAGCAAGGGCTTTGGATCAGCTAAAGTTGCTTTGGACGGCAGTGGCGCTCTTATGGTGCATGTTAGTACAGAGGAAGCGGACTGTTTGGTGCACACTGACAGTTATAGTTAGCAATTCACTTGTTAATGGCTTTTCGAAGAAATGCAGATTTAAGAAATATGATTTTGAATTTAGCTCAATTAAAACCGACGAATGCTTCCATGAATTTTGTATTATTAAAAAAATGATTAAAAAATTTATGCATACCGTTTATGTTATAAAACGTTTTTTGATATTTAAATCTTTTTGTTGGCAGCCGAAATATGTTCAAAAAGCTTTTTAGAAGTAAGGTAGGCTGCTGCAAAAATATTATGAGAAGCTTTTTACTTGTTTCTAGTTTGCCGCTGTAATGACGCGACTGTAACTATCAGTGGTGATTGCTGAGCCAATGTGATTTAAAATTTAACCGCCCCTTTGAATAGCACCGAAGCCTGACACAGTATATTGTAACTTGTAGTTATCGTTCACTCGTACTGGCTTTCTACATCGAACAGCTTAAATAAACTCTGTAAATAAAATACCAGTTTTATTTGCCAGCTGTTTGGAGGAATTCCCACAAATATGCATTTTGCATTTTGTAGCGAGGCGTCGTCTTCAGTTTTCAACTTGGGAGCGTCAAAAAGCGCATCCCCTTGTCGATGAAAACATTCTAACGGACTTTCGGGAAACACACAGTGAAACGGAACTCTTATCAAAACATCAGGAGTTTAGGATATTCTATAAAATCAAGGTGACAGCCTTTGAGAAAAGGGGCATCATGATATCAAGCTCTCAGCTAATTTAAAATCTATAAAACTGAGTTGGAAGCCAAAGTAAAAATTTGAGGTGCGGCTTTAAATAAGACTGAAACAGTTTTATGAAGTGTATTGATCATTGTTTTCTTCAGACCAGAACATTGGCTTTTTATTTTAACAATAATTTCTGCATCAACTTAAAACTAAAAGACAAATAAAATTCTGAAAACAATTCATGACGAAAGCAACCTCGTCGACTGAATAATTGCTTTGATTTTTATGATAATTGTTGGCAATGAAACCCGTAATAAACCTTGCTCCATTCCAGTAATTTTTATAATACAATTTAATACCTGAACGAAATACGGTTTAATTCTTACCTTACAAGAAGTTAAGCAGTCGAACAACAATTAATCGGCGAAACCTATTTGCCCAAAGGGAGACAGGTCTGTTTTCAAAACAAATAGAAATTCTTGTCACGACGTATAACTATTAACAGTCTCATGACTGTGATGTTGAATTACAACTAAATAAGAATCTAGAGAACCTTTAAATTTAAATTAACATGAATAGTTTTTGGCGAGTATTGACAATAATATGACGTTGGTTAACAGATATAAACATATTTTGCGTTTTTTGAATGTTTATTTTACCCAGTCAAGTTTTTGTTAACTTTTTCATACTTGTACCTGTCAGTAATAGCTATAGTCAAGTGTAAATAAGTTTTAAGGTACCGCCATAAAGAATTACGATTTAGTAAGATCAAAATCAGTGGCGCCCGTTCAAGGTCTGTTGATTAAATTTTATTATATCGGTAATCATAAAATCTCCCTGATTTGCTTCTTTGAGTCGAAAATTCTGGTCCAGGAAATTCAGACATGCGTAATATTTTTTGTTTACATTTCTATACCGAACACTAATATGGCATGAATAAAATAAATACACTCCTTGCAGGATTAACGTAGACTTTGTGTACACAATCAACTTCCTGTGGCTCTAAACAGAACAAATAATTCCTTAACAAAAATATGATTTCTAAAAATACTACACACTCTTTTGTTTTTAAAAGATTTCAAAAGATAAAGAAATGTCCAAAAATTAGGAACATGTTAAGAATATCCTGGGGCAAAGGATTGGTATTGTGTTTGCTTCACTGACTGTACGTTTGCACTTTAAAGAATAGCATTTGAAGCATCTGAATTTCACTCATAGACTGGCGATGAGTCATCTTTTTGTTGTTGTCAAATTAGGAGCTGTAGCCAAAAGTTAAGGATGTATCTCAGTTATCCATACACGCAACACAGTACATATCTTTATGAATGGAGATAAGTTTTAGTATATAGAACTAAGTCACATGTTTGACTCATGCGCTAATGTTATTGAAAAACGATATTGAAAACCAAAAATGAAAACAAAAAGATAAGTAAGAACAATTAAGGCAAAGATCATTTGGAATAAAGGCAATACTTGTTACAAGTTGGTCAAAGGCATGCATTTAGTTTAAATTAATTTTAATTAACTCTCGATCTATAGTATATATTTGAAATTGCCTCAATTCGCAACTTTAAACCTTTATTTAAAAATTTTAGAAGTTGAATTTAGAGCTAATATATAATTTAGACTGATTATATTCTTATATATGTATGCAGAAATCTGAG
>JAODFW020649500.1:0-11631 GCA_027575235.2 Palythoa mutuki | reverse complement strand
AGCTTTGCACTCCCCTCGGGAGTGATGAGTCCTAACGTAAGAAAGACGAAATAGTTAATGATAACTAACTAGATGTTCAATAACAACGAATGCAACAAAAGTAATAACAAATTATAACAACAATAATAATTATGTAAAATATTTAAATAATGAAATAATAATAACAATAACAACAACAATAATAATAATAACAATAATGATAAAAATAATAGCAGGTAGTAGTAGTAATAGTAGTAGTAGTAGCAGTAGTAGTAAGAGTAGTAGTATTAGTAGTAATAGTAGTAGTAGTAATAGTAGTAATAGTAGCAGTAGTAGTAGTAGTAGTAGTAGTAGTAGTAGTAGTAATATATAGTAGTAGTAGTATTAGTATTAGTAACAGCAGCAGTAGAAGTAGTAGTAATAGTAGTAGAAGTAGTAGTAATAATAGCAGCAGCAGCAATTGGAGTAGTAGTAATAGTAGTAGAAGTAGTAGTAATAGTAGTAGAAGTAGTAGTAATAGTAGTACAGTAACACATGACAACAGTGAATTGGATTTAACGAGATAAGATTAAAGCAATCGTCTATTCGTTTTGATTTTTCCAGCTGTGGAGGTGAACCTTGGTTTTCTTGTGGATGGTTCAAAGAATGTTCGTCAACAAAACTTTGCCGCTCTTTTAGACATGGTAAAGTACATCTATAGTGCGTTCCCAGTCTCCAGGCACGACGTCCGTGTAGGGCTGGGGATAATTTCCAGCAATCCGGAAATAATTTTCGGTTTTGATAAACTCTTTGACAAACCCAAACTTGATAAAGCCGTTAACGACGTCGATTACCCTGGTAGTGGCACTGCTGCGCATGTCGGAAAAGCACTAACCGCTGCAAAAGATCTATTTTACGTCGCAAGCAATCGGAAACGAGTACGTAAGGTACTTGTTGTGTTGCTTGGCGGGAAATCTGTCGATGACGTCACGGAGCCTACTAGAACTCTCAGAGATAGCGAAGTGGAGATTTTCTGTGTTGGCGTTGGAACCAGTCTTGACAGCGCGTATCTGGAAACAATTGCCAGTCTGCCTACATTACTGCACACTATTGTTACTGATTATAGCACTTTGACCGAGAGTGCTCTGGAAACGATTGAAAAGTTGGAGATTGCCAAAGTAGAGTACAGTAAGTAATTAAGTAGGGAATACCTAACATTTATTCCATTCAATTGAGGTGGATAATAGTAGAAAATCTACCGAGACGCGAAAGAATTTTTAAGTTAATTTTTATTTTATTTTTTTTACTTTCTGCAGTGTGTTTCTTAAATAAATCCATTCCAAAAGATCTTATTTTTTACACATTAAAGACAGAATAAACGCAAATGGGTTTTAAAACGACTAATTGTTCCTTTGTTCACTAACTTGTAGATGAAACACAGCCACCAAGAGCTCCGATGGAGAACAAGATTGGTAAGATTCTACTAAATTTTGTTTCTTCTCATTTTGTTAACAAAATTTTCCTTACCACCAGAATTGTATTCTATGTTTTCGTTATTTTTCTCTAAGTTTCACATGATGACATGATGATTAAAGATTTTTGTCTTGTTTTTAGTATATTCAGGCTGAATCAGGTTGTTAAAAGCTAATCAGTCAATGGTTTTACACAAGAAACTAAATAATTTCCTCAATCCCTATTGAGTCAAAATCGGGTATCTGGTGCCCTGTATGGGCCCGAGTGTCCCGTTTGAACCCGTCCCTTTGGGTTCTCGGCTATGTTTGTGTGTTTGTAAATTTTTTTCCGATGTGTTATTAGCATATTAATGTTATGGGACTAAGGGCACTGACAACACTTTGTGTCTTTTTTAGTGTCTGGCTATGCAGTGCTGACGAGCTCTTATAAAAGCTAAACAGCTGTCCACTTCTGCCACTTCCTTGATACCAAATTGTTGCGTTGTTTCAGTTAAACCCAACTAAAATTTTTCTTTCTTGCTAATTATGAATGATGCCAGGCGCGAGTTATTTACATATGAAAATCTTTAGTTTAAGTTATTAAACAGTCAGCAGGTAGGGCCATTGTTCACTCAGATATTTTAGACTAGGTCTTTTGTGTAACTTTTATTTTTATCTTCAGGTCCAATCGATTTAGGAATTCTCATTGAAGGTAGTAGAAACACTAAAAATGTCGACTTTGATGAAGCAAAGGATATAGATTAGTATTTTTATTGATAAACCGAAATTATTTTAGGTTTCTCTGGGGAACAGTTTGTTACGATGTTTCTTTTGTCCTTCACATTTTATAATCTACTGCTGAAGTGAACCGCCGCTTAATTTAATTTGGCTATCTGAAAAGTTATTCATTGATAAACCGAAATTATTTTAGGTCTCTCTGGGGAACAGTTTTTTACGACGTTTCTTTTGTTTTTCTTTTCTCTTGACATTTCAGCGATATTTGGTCCGTCTTCTTCAGGATTACAATATTTAAATACGTGGATTTTTTTTTTGTCTTTGCTAATTCGTGTTGCTGTCCGAGCACTGTACATGCGCATATTTAACGAAATTTGTTCTCATTGTCTCTGGCAGTCTTTTAAAATTATCGTCCTATGTATTTAGGTGTTTGTGACTACTAGAAGTACGTTTTATCATATAACATTGGGATCGCACATTTTTGACAAATTCTCTGTATTCTATTTCTAGCTTCAGAGGCCATCGAAATCAAAACTATAGTTTCAAACTGAAAACGGAAACAGTCAAATATCAAAAATATAGTATACTGCGTTTTAAGAATTTGTCGTCAGTCTGTTTGCATCATGAGTACCCACGGCCCTGTTGATTCTGATAATTTTCTTTGAACTTTTAAGGGCGCATTTTCAGGCATACAGCCTTCTAAACTTCCTTATAGTTTAACTCACAAATGAGTACAGTATGTACTTACAAAACCTAAAAACTGGTAATGTAGGTTGTCAGTTCGACTTCCCCAAAACTTTACTGATTTTCTGCATTTTGAAAACGAAACGCATTGTTTGCAGATAAAAAACGTGAAGCGGTTTTCTTTATCAACAGGTTTCTAAATAAAACAAGAGACTCTACAGAGCCTTCACTGGGTTGCCTGTGTCAGTCACTTTGATCTTTTCTCAAAACTAGTACTGAATTCTTCGTGTCTATTTGACCCTCCAGTTTGTCACCAAAAAAGTGCAAATTTTAGAATTTCTGGCTGTACATATATAAGTCGATCTCCATACTTTGCAAGAAAAAAGACCCAAAAGTAATAAATTTCTGATTTAAAATTATGTAAGAAGAACAATTATTAAAAAAACAATTGTTAAAAAAATTATTAAAGTATTTATTAGGTTACTTGTTTTCGTAATTATTTGTGTAAAAAGTCCTTTGAATAAATTAGTAACTCGAGGAGCGAGCTATAGTTACTTTCACCACTTCATGCTGAATTCAAAATTTTGTAAATTATGTTATTGATCTGCTTATTTATTTGCAAACCAGTTATTAAAAAAAAATATAGAACAATAAAACGTTTCAAATTAGTCTATGCGGAATTCCTTACGATAAAATGCACTCTCTGTGTTGCTGAAACTTGAAGTAAACAAAGTTAAATGTGGCAGATCTTCGCATCCACGCTTAATTTTTGGATTTTTTCCAGCATTTTCCAAACTTGTTTTGTACATTATATCATAGCAATTCCATCAACTATCAATATTAAACTTTTGGTCTAACACATACAGCAATTAGATCAGTCAAAGAGGGCTAAATAAGTTCCTAAATGCCAAGACATCGAGTTTACTGATTTGCCATGAACATTAGAAAGTTGTCAAAGCGTGCTGACAAATTAATTTCGGGACCGGTGGCAGCATAAGCCACCGTTTCACACATTGCATCAATTTCACAACATTTCACTCATATCTGAGTTCATTTGAGTTTAAAATAGCTGCCGAGCAGATCAAAACAACAACAGTTCCATAATTTGTTTAACGAAGCGAAACGTAATATAAATGATATGTGTCTTTGAAATTTTTTAGAATGCAAACACAACTTTGTTTCAACTTCAAACGATTGAGAATCACCGTTTGTAAATAAAATCTCTTCGCTACTTTTAACCTCCATATGTATGAAACTTTATAGCGAAGGAGAAACAAAACAAAGCAATCATGATTTAAACTTCACCTTTAATTTGTAAGCCGTTTTGTTCCATAAACTCTACCGTAACAATTTCAGTCTTCCAAGTAGATCAAGGAAGGCATTTTAGTAATCGGAGTTCATTTGATGTGAGTTAATCCGGCTTACGTTCAAATTAATACTTTTGCTGTTTAGTGTTTCGTTAGCCGATTCACGAAGCTTTTCTACAGAGTACCAATTCATAATCAAAGAAAAAACAAGTAGAGAGAATCAAATCCCACAACCAGCCCCAACGCTGGCTTAATATAAAAAAACTTTAGTACAGTTGATGACGTAAATGCAAACGAAGAACTGTACTTCGTTTCCATGCCACAAATTAAAAATTCAAAGTGCTGACAAAATCTAGAAATGGGCCTGCGAAGCATGTATGTCATATTGTACAAGAATTGGATTTTCTCGTGTAGGAAAAAAAACAGAAGAAAGAAAAACAGAAGGTATTTTAAAACTTAATTGCCCACAGGCAACCCAGTAATTACAATATATAATTGGATGTTGTTTCAGACAACTGCAATCTCTTGTGTAAAACATAAACGGCCATTGAGCTTAAAGCACATGCATAGGTTTTGCACTTTATAATCAATACATGGTTTGTTTAGATGGTACTTGGTAAAGAGTTCTGACTGTATTGCTTACACTTAGGCTATGAACAAGTGGATGTAAAGTGTTGGAGTACCTCGACTTCACTACAAATACAGGAATAAACCACAGTTGGCCTTCAAGACATTGATACCCTTGAGAGTGAAGCCTTACAATTGCAAGCAGAATTGTTTATTATTTCCCAAGTTCTTGTGGTCAAGCACATATGAACACTACAAAGAATGAACCCATACACAAGTCTCACAAGTGTGACCAATGTGACAGGTCATTCAGTTGTTTGAGTGACTTGATAAGACACAAAAGAACTCACTCTGGAGAGAAACCCTTCCGCTGTGACCAATGTGACAAGTCATTCAATCAACTAGGTAACTTAAACACACACAAAAGAACTCACTCTGGAGAGAAACCCTTCCACTGTGACCAATGTGAAAAGTCGTTCAGTCAATCAAGTCATTTAAACAGACACAGAGGAAAGCATATTCGTTGTGATAAGGCTAATTTAAAGAAAAAGAAATGTAAAATGTTTGCTTGTGATCACTGTGATCAACAGTTCAAACTGCTAAGTGACCTCAATAGACATGTTCAAGAAAACCTGGCATCAATAAGGAGCCTTTTGGTCAAACGTTGAAGAAAATAATCATGTGACAAATTGAATAACTTCCGAAGCCAGAACAGAGGATCACCTAAGTTGTTTGACCAGTTTTAAAGGAATGATAATTCTGAGGAATCGAGTTCGATATGATTGGAAGTGTAACAAGAAAAACTTGAATAAGATGTTCTACTGTATTTTTAATTAATCAAGTTTTATATATTTTCTATTTTTAAAACGTCAAAATTAATTAGGTTACAATAGCTCCTAAGCACAGGATTTGAAGAGTCTGTATAACTTGAAAATGTTTCTGTTCAGTTTTGAAAATAGAGTAAATGTCTGGAAAAAGTGTGGGCAAGGGGTGTATATTTCTACTTGATCTTGGGACTATGTTACCAAAATCGACCTAGCCCCAAACCCTGGGACTAAGTTTATTCAGTTTGTGGTACTGTTATGTGTTGATATTTCTTTGGTTATGTCAATAAGCTGGACTATGTCGATTTAGATTGTGTTCGTCTACAAAGTCCCAAATGTTGAAACCTTTGTCAGGGTTTGCTCGGGTAGTAGACCTCGTTCGTAAATGGTGGCGTTTTTACTCTTCTTTTGTCTACATTCACATTAGAACAACTAGCCTCGTTCTTGAATTGAACGTTCGAACAAATACATGGGTTTTTTTTGCTCAAAACGGGGCTAGTCGCGCTACTGTGAATGTAGACAAAAGAATATAAAAATCTTCGCCATTTGTGAATAAGGCCTATGGAATAGGACTATAGGGTATTTAGAGCTCTGTCTCGTGATTATGGTAAGGTTTTGATTGCTTTTTGTTTTGTCTTTGTTATTCTTAACACAACATTGGCCCTAAAAAATCTTAGAGTACGTCTTTACCTCTGACCATCGAGAGTCTTGAGAATAATTGTATTAGTATATATAATCGAGGTGACTTCAAACTGGGACACATTTTCTTGCACGGTTTTTATTTTTATTTCCTCTCAACCTACATGAATGCGCCTGCAGTTGAAACTCGTTTCATGCCTAAACTAAAAGTATTATTGCTTTGAGCAAGGACAAAAGTCACAGAGAAAGCTGCAAAAGTTCGCGAAATTGTCTCCTGCAATCACTGGATGCCTACAGCTTCACAAAATGGCTCGTGTGGAGTATGTATGACCTGATTTCTTCAGAGTTTACAAAGCAAAACAGTCTTATTCGATCCAAAGAAATGTAGACTAGTAATTAATGGAAAAGACTTGTTGCTCGGGTCGTTCCTCAAGTATCGGTTGATGGCGGGTTTGATCAAGGTGAGCATTTTCCAGTGGAATTTGCCAAGTTCCTGTTTTCTTTTCTTGTCAGTATTGGTTTTCAATTTTCTGTTTTACAAAACCACTCTCTGAAAGGAGCTGGAAAGTGAAAACTGGTGTCTCACCTAAAAACGCACAAAAAATAAAATAGTTGCCATTGCTTTGAAAATGTAAAGAACTTCAATTCATTCACTCAAGTTCGAAACAATATTATTCTGTAGAGTTTTTGTTTTGCCTCGGTAATTTCAAGTCCAAATTTGATCGCTTGCTTTCTGTTTTGTACAAGTACGTTCTTCTGCATTTGTAAGATTTCAGGCTCGGAAACCGTTGTCAATATATACTGTTCATACCTACTATTTTGTTACTGAAGGCCATTTAAGTCTGGAGAAATTACCACTTCTCGGGAGGTGGACGTCCAATAGCCCGTAAAAGCCAACCAATCAGAAAGTGTATATCGCGAAGGTGACTGAGTTTGTATTTAAGAAACAAAACACAGCTACCATGTTTACGCAGGCTGATGCAAACAGAGGTGCGTTTGGAAGAAATTTAGAGCCGATAGTACAAAGAGTGAAGGTTTGAATCCTGGTGACGGCAATGTTTTGGAATCAATTAAATTTTCGTTCTAGTTTGTTCGATAGCAGATCGTATGGTGAGATTGTTAAGGTTAGTATAGTCCTGAGGACTGTTGTTGAGTTAGTGACTGACGCTTCGACAACCTCTGCGAAAGTCATTTTCGGAATCAGGTGAGGAATGGTGTGTCAGTTGAATACTTATATAGTCAGGTACGCGTTTACTGATTGGTCAGTTAAGTTGTGACGTGATTAGATGTTAGACTCGAGTAATGTTTCGTGGTTATTTTTGATCCGTAAAGTGAGGTTAGCTCGTTCTGTTCTATGAGCTGTTTGTAGGTCGCTGGTAAATGTTGACGTCTGCAGCTTTTCAGTGTCATACGTTAAAAATATAGTGCTGAAAGTCCCAGTAGATAGTGTTGTTCGTGAGTCGGTGATGTTCAGATTTAGGTTAATAGGCGTTCTAAGAAGAATGTATATCAGAAATTTTTTAGGCTATATATTTTTAGATATCAGGTTTACGGATCTGCCGACCCTTAAGTTCCTGAATTTGAAACAAGAATAAAATTTTCATTTGTTTTTCTTATTCTGAATTTTTTTCATTCCGTCCAAATATATTTCAAAAATCAATTTTAACCCTTCGACGACTGCGGTCACCCCAAAACGCAGACTCCGCAGATTGGAAACTGAGTAGGATTTTTTTCTGTTTTTGGTGAAATCTTAATTTCACGAAACACAAACATTAACAAGCGAGCCAGAATACTTTTGCTTTCACGTTGATCTTGGTTTTCAGTTTTTGGAGACTTTTGTCATTCATTACGTTGGTCATAAATACATAGCCTCTTAAAACCATTCCATCGGTAACCACTCGGTACAAACACTTAAACTTTGAACAAAAGGTTTTCTGCTCTAATACAGATAGTCAGAAACCGGTTTTCTTCTTGTCACAGAACATTTTATCATAGACTTTGCTCCGGCTAGTCAGGTAATGCAAATCTGTGAAAAATGAAAACCATCAGTCGAATCATTACGCCTCCAGGCACGGCTTTACATCCTACAAATTTCCAGGAATTATACGTTTATATTATATCTTGAAATATTCAAGAAATCATATTTTTAGGCATTGGATTCGCCAGTTTTACAAACACTTTATTTCGGCCTACATTTTATACAAATAGCAGGGTGCCGGGTGAGTCCGCAAATTGGCTTATTCCCGCATCTGATTCAAGAAGAGAAATATATGGTGTGAAAAGATGTATAGTTCTTATAGCTCTAAATCGCTATCCAAGTAAATAACGTCTGCAAAATAAACGAGGAAACCATTGTAAAAAATGCGCCAAATGACAAGAGCAATTTTTAACTGATGATCAGTCTGAATGATTAATGTAAATAAATATTCAGTTTGTGCAAACACAGTTCCTCTCATCAGAGCAATTCTGGTTTGGCACACAACATCTGAATGGTACAAGAATAGAATGTTTCCCTGCAACATTTAAATTTTAAAGCCTCACAGTTTAAAAAGTTTAGATCGCAGAAAGACCTACAGTAAGCGATCTATTCACATGCCTCTACGGCTTATCTTCATCGTCAATTGAAAACTTGAATTAGTATACGCAGGTCATAGAATAATTTATCAAGATCAATTCTAAGCTTTTAAAATACAGTTTTGGTTTATATTCATTGTGTCACTTACCATCCATTTCCTTCGTCGCCATGATCCGGGCGAGTTACACATAAATTGCGTCTCCAACGTCTCTCAAGACTGAAATTAAACCGAGATCAATCTGTCTTTCTTGTTAATGTTTGTGTTTTTCATGAAATTAAGATCTCACTAAAAAAGGATAAAAAAGTACCCAGTCTGCATGTCTGCAGTTTGCGTTTTGTGATGACCACTGAAGGTTGCGCGCGTAATCTCCTGGTTTTACCTGAAGCGAATCGGCCGAACATATTGTTTTTGACTCAAAATTAAAACATATACTGATACACGCTGTAGAACTTGAAGTTGTATCCTTACCTTACCTAACTTCTTCACGCTCAGTTGCGTATACCATCGTGTCCTATCACGTGATACTGCCCTGGCTTCCTCCCAAGATTTCCAGCCCGCCTCAGCTCTCTCTTTCTCTACCGACCGTCTCCAAGTTGTTCTGGGTGTCTGCCCACCTTTCTTCGACCATCGGGTGCCCATGTCAGTGCAGTTACGCAGTGGTGTTGTTGTGGAATCCTGAGGACATGCCCGAGAAATCTCCATCTCCTTCTCCTGACTTCCACACTCATTTGTTCGGACCGATCCCGTCTGATGGTTCAGCTCATCTAAAGATATTACATAACGCAAGAAGATGCCCAGGCTCCTCTTTAGACATCGGTATTGCAAGGAATCAAGCTTCTCGTAGTCTTTTATGTTTGTCTTCCTCCCATACGGGTGGACAGGTTTTAAAAGGGTGTTGAACAGCTTGATCTTGGTTGCTTTGCTGAAGCGCTTTGAACTCCATACATTTTTCAACTTCCTGAAGGGTGTCTTTGGCTTGGCTTTACTAAGCCTACTTTCTATGTCCTTGTCCATACCTCCATCAAGCTTACAATGGCTCCAAAGTAGGTGAAATCGTTGGTTTCTTGAATGTTTTGGCCATTTTGGAACTTGATTGGTTCTTTGTTCTTGCAGTTTACCTTCATTACCCGAGTTTTCGATTGACTAATGTTGAGTCCCACTCTTCCGTCTGTGTTACATGACTTGTCCATCTTCTTTTGCATTTGGCTGTGGTTGGTCCAGACAAGTACTGTGTCATCCGCAAAGTCTAAGTCCTCTATTTCGCTGGCAGATTTCCATCTGATTCCAGTGTTAGCTTGACTAGTTGTTTCATGCATTATCCAATCGATAGCAAGAAGAAATAAAAATCCCGACATTACACAGCCCTGTTTGATACCAGTCTTTACTTGAAGCCACTCAGATGTGTGGTCTCTATCGAGAACTACACATTCGCATTCTTGGTAAAGGATTTGGATTATCCTAATAATCTTGCCTGGTATACCATACAGCTTCATAATAACCCAGAGGCTGTTCCTATGCAGCGAATCAAACGCTTTCTCGAAATCGATGAAGTTTAAGACCAGGGAGGCTTGCCATTCATGCGACTGTTCAATGATGTTGCGTATCATAAATATTTGCTCGGTGGTACTACGGCCCTGACGAAATCCTGCTTGTTCTTGTCGTAGCTTTTCATCCGTCCCTTCTTCATGCGTTCCATGAGTATCTTATCTAAGACTTTGCTTGCGATTATTAAAAGTGTTATGCCTCGCCAATTTGTACAATCTTTCAAGTTTCCTTTCTTGGGAAGCTTAACGATTAATCCTTTTAACCAGTCCAATGGAACTTGTTCTTCTTCCCAGATTAGTTGGATTATTTCATGTAGCTTTCGACTGGATGTTTCTAGATCTGTCTTAAGCAGCTCTGCTACGATGTTGTCAAAGAAGCCTGCTTTTCTATTTTTTAGGGATCTGATGCTCTGTCTGAATTCTTCGCTGATTAGCTCTGTGCTAATTTCATCAATTTCTGGGATTACATCTATATCTATCGTTGTTGGATCTATCGGTGCTGCACGATTAAGGATCTCTTCAAAGTGTTCTTACCATCTTGCTAGTCTAGATGAGTCCTCAGTGATGGTATTCCCTTCTTTATTGTTGATGGCGGTCGAATTGCGGGGCTTGTCGTTACAGATTTTCTTCGTTATTTCCGTTCTTCATATTTTCCATGTCTATCACTTTCTGAGCATCATCCATCAGGTCATTATACAATTTTTGTTTTTCAGCTCTTAAATTTTTCTTAGCTTCTTTGTCTTTCTCTTTTTATTTTACTCGAAGTTGGTTTTGAATCTTTACCGACTTCGCATTTTGAACTTAAACCGTTAGATGTTTCCTCTCCTCGATCATAGACCATGAACCTTGACTGATCTACGGTTTGCTGTTTTTCTTTTTCTTGCCTAGTATCTTCTCTGCTGTGTTGTTATAAGCTTTGTTAAAGCGGTTCCATATCGTGTTAATGCCATGTTCTTCACCTGTATCTATGTCTTCAAGAACTGCAAGCCGGTTGTGGAGCTCTAGTGAGAACGCTTTCCTAACTGATTTATTCTGTAGTTTATTGGTATCATATCTATTCTTGCGCTGGTTGGCCTGATGATTCTCTTAATCTTGAGCTTTACTTTGGTTCTATCCAACATTTGCGCCTCTCATGACTCTTGTATCTTGGACTGAACTTCTAAATTGTCGATTAACTAGCACATGATCAATCTGGTTGTGAGTTTTCCCGTCGGGGGATGTCCAAGTATTCTTATGGATTTGAGGAAAGAGAGTTCCTGTGATGATAATTAAGACTGTTCATCTCACAAAAATTAATGAGTCTTTCACCATTGCTATTTATCGTCCCTGTACCCTCGTTTCCCATG
>JAODFW020648491.1:0-11643 GCA_027575235.2 Palythoa mutuki | reverse complement strand
ATTTGATAAGTGTTCTCAAGTTTTAAAGTCAGTTGTTGTTTATCTTTGTTCTTTCTCCAACTTACGTTGTATGCTAATGAAGCAGAATGTAAACAATGACGTCAGCAGAAACTCGCCTAGTGTTAAATTTTATTCTTGTTCTCAACACTCCCAAATTCGACCTTTCTGTGAGGCAGTTTCAGTTTTTTTCTTGTTCGGTTCTGACTTAAGTACTCTTATATTACTCATGACTTGCACATAGCGCTTTAAGCCTCCATAAGTTCGCCAATTAAAGAAATAGAGTGTAACGTTGTCATTAAACCTGTGTCACATTTCAAAGATAAAGTATTGCCTCCATTGCCTTCTATCAGCGTGTTTTTAATAAGTTCCTCCTCCTCTGAGTAGTAAGCCCCCTCGTTAACCCCCTCCTCCCCCCTTAATTGGTGAACCCTCTCATTAATAAGCACTTCATTATAGCAGGCCCCTCCTCATTAATAAGTCCTTGTATCTGCGAAATACAATGTATCTCAACAGATAAGAATGTGAGCGTTTGCTCACTTATAAAATTGTTTTTTGCACATTTCTTGCTTAATTTTCGGTTACAAATTTATTACTTTTGGGACTTTATCTTGCAAAACATGAAGGTCGACTCATAGTTATACACATGCACGGAAATTCTAAACCTTTCAATTTTTGGGAACAAAATGAGGGGTGCCGGTTTTGTACACGGCAAAACCGGTACAATTCTCAATAAAAGATCAAAGCTACATGTCAGGCAAACCAGTGTAGGCTTCAAGAGCATTTTGTTTTTATTGATATGAAATCTTTATTCCATAGTAAAATGAAAAAATCTATTGCAGAACTTTTTTTGTTCGCCAAGCATGCAACTATAGTTTTTAAAAATTTAATATTTCTTTGTTATTGCATGTTGATGTAAAAGTTCTTTTTTAAGAAGACGAATTTATAATCTAGTTCTTATCGGCAGGGAAGTTGGAGTAAAATGTTCAAGTTCTCTTCCTATTATTGCCGTGCTAATGCCTTATGTCCTTATAATGATGCGATATACGAAGTCTGGAGCTCCCTTTACGCCGGCAATACTACTGCCCATAATGCTCGTTATTCATGGAGTAAACTGAATGTTCAAGTTTGCTTCGAATTATTACACGCTTCTTTATAAAAACAACCTTATAGCAACAACGAGGCTCAAATTTGCCAAAATTTAAGAACAATTTAATTTGAGAACAAGCTCAGGTTGAGGCTTGATAACTAGGAACGTTTTTGTGGCAGAAAATTAACTAAAACTTAGTGATAAAACATAAAAAGATTCACTGTAAAGACTGCTCGGCAAACAATGAAGGTAGTTCGCCTCTAAATTCAGCCTTACAATACATGTGTGGCGTTTCGTTTTCCAATACTTGGTTTTATTTTGCTTTTTCTTCAATAAAAACCGATCACTGAAATAAGAATTTAAGAACAACTTGAGGCTGAAGTCGTCAAAAAATTGAGAACAAGTGAGCCTCGGCAAAATTTACTGGTTCTTATAAAAGAAAGCGTGTACTGTGCTAATGCTCTATGTATTTAAAAGATGTGATATACAAAGTCTGAAGCTCCCTTTACGCTGTTACTGCCCATAGTAATAGTCGTGTTCCTGAAGGGCCATTTGACTCAGCCATGTTTTGTGTTGTTGCATTCTCAACTGGCGCCAGTTAGGGATTAATTTCACCACTTCTGCAAAAGTATTGAGACTTTCAACCCGGTACAAGTGAGCATCGGTGGAGCTCGCTAGACCAACAATCTCGGAAATCCCCGCCATATATTTTCCCACTGCAACGACGAACACCTCGATCCCAAGATCTTTTAGTCTGAAGGCTTTGTAGAGGGTCATCCTCTTCTGCACATTTGATTGACCGTCAGTGAGAATCAAGACTCGTTTGTACGAACCGACACGAAGCCCCGAGCTGGCCGTGTAGTTAAACACCTGCCGGCGTGCTAGACCCAGTGCTGCTTGCGTGTTGGTTTTTCCAGGGCGATACTCAACATTTCTCAGGTTTCTGTAGGAAGTAGTGAGTTGAAATGTTTAATTTCGAAACTTTGACTTGAAATTGTTTACATTGGGCCATCCCTAACTTTTTATGTTTGGAGTCGTTTTCGAGTAAAGATAAAGGGTCGGTTGGTCGGGAAAGAATAAGTAAAAAAATATTGGCAATTCAGTTTTTGGCTGCGACAAATAGTGATTAGCAATCCACCCCTTTACCTTAACCCCTTTAAGGCCCACTCTAGGACCCAAAGTCGCCTTAAGTCGCCTTTAGTCGCACAAAGTCGCCTTAAGTCGCACAAAGTCGCCTTTAGTCGCACAAAGTCGCCTTAAGTCGCACAAAGTCGCCTTTAGTCGCACAAAGTCGCCTTTAGTCGCACAAAGTCGCCTTTAGTCGCACAAAGTCGCCTTAAGTCGCACAAAGTCGCCTTAAGTCGCGCAAAGTCGCCTTAAGTCGCACAAAGTCGCCTTAAGTCGCACAAAGTCGCCTTTAGTCGCACAAAGTCGCCTTAAGTCGCACAAAGTTGCCTTAAGTCGTACAAAGTCGCCTTAAGTCGCACAAAATCGCGGTGGCTTTTTGACAGTTTTCTCCTTAAGTCGCCCAAAGTAACGGCGACTTTGAGTCCTAGAGTAGGCCTCCTTTACATGGTTCCTTGGAGTAAAGTAATTTATATTTTCGTGTTAAAATCCAACATTTCATTTTTTCGCTCCGCTCACTCGTGAGATATCAGTTTGAACACTCGAAAAAAATTTTTTAAGCTCCACGCTCTATATCTTGTTCTCTTTATAGATCTAGGTACACAGTGATAACATTTTAATCTCTGCGTGTGTTCAGAAAATATCCCGCAAGTGAGCAAAGCACTGTAATTCACTCAGTTGTATGCCCATTATTTGGACGGACGTCAGATATAAAAACAATGATGTTGAGCGACGATAAACTCTGTAATCGTTAGACTAAACAAAGTGCACTCCATTTTTTTTCGTGGGTAGCAAGTAGAACAAGGCAACTAACGCTGGATATTTGATATTTTCTAAACAATGACTATGAATATGACAATAAAACTGGAAATAGCAGTAACGACAAAAAAGACAACGACAACACCAACAACAACAATGGCTACGACAAAGGTAATGACAGCAACAACAACAGGTAGAACGGCGACGACAGTTATAAAACAACTAAAACGACTACGACAACAACAACAACTGCGGCGACAGTGATAACTACGACGATGACAATGATAACGATAATGACAATGGCAAAGATAATTGTAATGACAGTGACAATATTACAATGACAATGACAGAGATAATGACAGTGACAGTGATGTCCAGTGACAATGACAATTACAATGACAATGACAATGGCAAAGAAAATTGCAATGATAGTGACAACTAACTTTATTAATGACCACGGTTGAGTTTTCCACTTACTTGGCTGCTTGTTTTTATTCTATGACAGTGACAGTGACAATGACAATGAAAATGACAATTACAATTACAACTACAATGACAACGACAATAACATAGATATTACAGTCACAGTGACAGTGACAATGACAATGGCAAACACAATGACAATGACATAGATATTGACAGTGCCAATGACAACGACAATTACAACGACAATGACTGTGACAGTGACAATGGCAAAGACAATAAATACAATGACAAGGACAAGGACAATTGCAATGACAGTGGCAGTGACAGTGACAGTGACAATGGCAAAGACAATGACAATGACAATAATTATCAGGCCCTTCCGATTACCGCGTGTGGTCTCGATTATTCTACGCGGGTTAGTCTACCATCCCCCAACAAATGGTTCGGATGAGAATAAGATTTCATTAAAACTCATTCAAAACAATGTTGACTCATTTCTTAGTAGACACCCTGATGGACTCGTTGTGGTATGTGGAGACTTCAACCCACCCAGTACTTGGCTCACTGAGCAGCAAGCCAAGCAGTCTATCGGTCTAGAGCAAGTGATAAAGGTTCTAACACGGGACACTGGTATTTTGGACTGGTGCCTAACAAATATGCCTAAATTGTTTTCTCCACCTAAACAGTTACCTAAGCTTGGCACCAGCGACCACTACACGGTACTTACTCTTCCAAGACTTAGGTCGCTCTCTTTAAATATTGAGGAAATACGGTTCAGCAGGAATGTAAGAGATGCAGAAAGATCTTCTATGAGAGAAAAGTTGCGGCTCTGAAAGATAGTAATGTGAAACGGTGGTGGAAAGAGATTAAAGGGTTGAAATGTCAGAGAAGTACTACAGACAGTTTTGCCTATCAAGTGTTAGACGAGAAGACCCCTACTCTTGCTGTTCTCGCTGATTGCTATACTTGTTTCCTCGCTGGTCTGACTGCGCACTTTTCTCCTCTAGACCTGACGGATAGTGATCTAGACCTTGATGTCCCTAGGGAGCTCTTAGTAGACCAAAGGACGGTGTATAAGGCGCTGCGACAGATAAAACACAATAAGTCTCCTGGTCCGAGCGGAATTCCCAACAAGATCTTAAAATTTGCTGCGGATCTGTGTCCTGTACTCGATCACAGACATTTATAACTCGTCACTGAAAAAGGGCTATGTTCCCGCCCAACTGAAGGAATCGTTGGTACGGCCATTGCGAAAAGTTTCGCCTCCCAAGTTTTTAGACAGTGATTTAAGACCTATTACTCTTACCTCTCAGATAGCTAAAATCATGGAAGGTTGTACACTTAGCTCCTTGTATCGCCAAGTCATTGATAACATTGACCCTTCGCAATTTTCACTACCGGGAAAATCAACCACGCTTGCCTTAATCTATATTCTACATTGTATACTAGAAGCTCTGGACACTGGCCATTGCTATGCCAGAATTCTTTTCACTGACTTTAGCAAAGGTTTTGACCTAGTGGACCATAATGTCCTCTGTACTGAGCTGCACAATCTCGGGGTGCATAACGTGTTAATCACGTGAATCGGATCATTTTTAACAAATAGATCACAGTCGGTTAAAATATGTAATGCTATCTCAGGTCGTGTTGTACCAAGGGGTGGCATTCCCCAAGGGACAAAATTAGCTCCCCTACTGTTTGCAGTACTTGTAAATAACGTTGCCAATCAATGGAAAATAAGGACTAAATATGTAGATGACCTTTCTGTTGTAGAGATTATACCTAGGTGTTCCATCAGCGTTTTGCCGTTCATTGCTAGAGATATTTCCTCGTACGCTAGTGAGCATGGTATGCGGCTCAACATCCTCCTCTGCAAATTTCGGGGTCCGTAATCAATTGCGTCACTACGTACAAATTGCTTGGTGTGTACATTTCAGAAAAGTTATGCTGGAGTACTTGGTATGAGTACATCGTTTAGAGGGCGCGCAAACGCTTATATGTACTGCGTTGCTTGAAGAAGTCTGGTGTAGTTGAAGTAGATCTAGTTCTGGTGTACTCCAGCACTTCTTTGCTTGAGTATGCCTCCCCTGTTTGGGCGAACTTGCCAGAATACCCTAGTCTACTAGTTGAGAGTGTACAAAAAAGCCTTACATATAATATATCGATCCTGGGCTATCCTACGAAGACGCACTTGCGCGCTGTGGTCTCCGTACTGTTTCGGATCGGCGCCACGCAGCTTGCACTAAGTTTATCCAGAGAGTGCGGGACAGCGGGGTCCTTGCCAACCTGATTCCAAAGCGCACAGTTGTGTCTCATGGATATAATTTCCGGTCAGGCACTGCCAGAAATGACCCTACAATGGCTGCAACAAAGCGTCTAGACTTTTTTGTAACCTATAGATATAGTTAATTAATGTGATGATAATTTATGTATTGTGTTCATTATAATGTATGCATGATTTACGTTTAGTAAATACTGACCACTCTTGTAATATAGCTGCTAGCTACAAAAAGAGTAAATAAACTGATTGTTAACATTATCATTATATTATTGATGACAATGACAATGACAATAACATCGATAAATACAATGACAATGGCAAAGATAATTGCAATGACAGTGACAACTAACGATCACGGTTTAAATTGCTACTTACTCGATAGCTTGTTTCCATGGTGTAAATAAGAAGTCGATGTTAGCTTCCGTGGAGAAAGTAAGGCTGGCATAGTTTGTAGTTGGGCGGGCTTTGGGAATTAGATCAATGAGTGCCGAAATTCCCTGCCTGAATTCTCTCCTTCTGATTGACCCAGATGAATCAATTATAAACAGTACGTCATAAAACGACAACCTTCGTCGATTATTCACCTGACGTTTAGGTCTTTTGGACAGACTTTGTATTGCTTCGCCTTGAACAAGAAAATACTTGGCAAGTTTTACCGCTACCTCATTCACTGGATGGACCTTTTGATAACCTGTCACAAAAAATGAAAGTAATGGTGATTAGGGTAGTGAATATTAAAAAACCTTAAAATGTAATTTTTTGACTTAGGTAGAATCACATTTTCGCTCAGTCTCTTTGTTGAATACTTCTGTTCTTATCTGCATTTAATCTTTCTTTCATTTTTTCTTTCTTTCTTTCTTTCTTTCTTTCTTTCTTTCTTTCTTTCTTCCTTCCTTCCTTCCTTCCTTCCTTCCTTCCTTCCTTCCTCACATGAATTGGGATCCAGTTGTATAAGATGACCTTAATATGATGAATATCAAACGAGATCTTGCTACTGACAGTAAGGGACAGTTGAAGTGGGCGTTATAAGACTTTTAATGACATCAGCCATTAAGAAACCTGTCTGTTCCATTCTTGCATGGAAAATAAATTAAATGTAAACTGTATTATTATGGGAATGAGTACAAATGACACTTAGATTAATTAACAAGGTCTTCTGTCAACACTTACAAGTATTTTAAAATTTGTTAAAGTTTCATGCACACACTCTACTAACCTGTCATTGACTGCAACATACAGTTTAGAACATAACTTGAATCAATACTGTATTTAGTTATTTCTGCTTGGCTTGCGCCATCAGGGTATGCTTGTTTTGCAACTTTTGTAAACCTTATTGCATTATCTGAAAGATATTCTTTCACACTACTCTTTGCTTTTGCCTCAATGTTGGCTTTAGCACAATGGCCTTTATTCCCTCGTTTGGTCTGAAACTGTTCTTGTGGGACCTCACTGACAGATGAAAGTTTCTTACACTGAGGCTGAATCCTTTCAAGTAATGGTTCTGTAATGTACTGAGTGAGGGAAAACCACTTCTTTACATTGTCAAATGGATATGGCCCAAGATGGCAGTCAAGTTCTTGCATACCTGCATTAAAAATACAAAGACAATAAAACAATAAGATCTATTTTGAAATAAATTAATTTCACATCTATTCATTCTATTTTATCAATCTCTATTAACATTCACCAAAAAATTAATGTGAAAAACATGAGCAGTATAATTTGATTCACTCAAGTTTGTGAATGCTTGCTACTCAGGTGTGAGAATTATTAAATAAATAATATACAATTTAGAATCGCATAGTTCACTACATAACACGCATGCTGATTGGTTACTCACAATTTTGAGCTTCAATTTCCATTTTTAGAGTGACTTTAATAACTGCTAACTTTAGCGAGCACTCACCGTCGATGACTTGAATTTCAAATAAACAAGACAGCTGTTACAACTATGACCAATTCACTTTTATTAATGTAATAGAAATGGATATCATGTCATGAACAAGGACAACAGTTTTCACAAGCCAACAGTGGTCCCATTGTCTGAAAGTCAAATTAAAGAATTCAAAGAAAATATGGCAGTGAAAAACACATGAAAAGCACTCGACTGATACTCCCATTCAGCAACTGCAACAGAAATTTCACTCCCCAAAACACGGAACCGAACTTCAGCTTAACAAAATATCAAAAAAGGATATAACGGTTGCTCCTCAGCTTCTGAAATATTTTTGTCTAGATAACGCAAACAACAAAAGAAGAGAAAGCAGAGGAATATGAACCTGGGTCACCACTGTTGGCAAAAACAGTCTTGCGAAGATGATGTCCAACATTGCCAAGATGGCTGAACTGAGTGGTAAATTTACCAATACCAGCGAGCACAAGACGTTCATTCAGACCCTTCGCGATGAATTTAACCCACTTAAAATATCTGAGCTATGGGACATGCAAACACTGATTCCATTGCGAGTTACAGCCACAACACGCTGGAAAAACAGCGAAGAATGTCAAACAAGTTAGCAGGATTCAGAAAGTCAACAGCAGCCAGCGCAACAACAAGCAACAGTGCCGCAGAACCAAATTCAGTTCAGTTGTCCTTGGCCCCACAAACAAGTGTTGCAGGTCCGCCAAAAACCAGAACACACTGTTTCCTCAATTTACTTGACAGGTGCTTTGGGAGGTTTGCTCAGTGCTGCAACTTTTAACAACTCTACAGTAAATGTTGCCATTCATCAACACCACATGTAAATAAACCAACGAACCAGTGATATATTTTTTCCTTCGGCTTCGACTTTGGCTTTGTTATTCTAAAGATGACCAAACCAGCTTTCAGTTTTAAATTGTCCTCAGTCTGAAATCATAATTACAATAATTACTACTTTTCAGAAACATTATTGAATACTTACTTAATTGGAGCTTTATGACTTTTTGCCGACATATGTTTGTTCAGTTGATGAAGATTACTTGTGTCGCTTCATTAAATGATTTCATGTTGTTCTGAGGTCAAATTCATCGTCTTGTATTTTACCACTTTTTAACGCTTGTCAAACAGCTAAGTTGTTGTCATTGTATGTCAAACCGGCAATAAAGATACCATTTTTATCTTTAGATCTTTGTATTTTCTTGTTAGGGTAGATCTGAATAAATAATGAAATTGATCGCACTGGCAAATGCCTTGTCATGACTGAGCATTGCACTATATTGATTGGCTGATGAAAAAACAGCCAAGCATGGCAATGGATTCCCAAATGTGCATTTGCAGCTGTTCGCCAAGTTTTTTGAAGAAATACTGTAAACTGCTATGCAATTCAAGGAAAATCCTTTGCCTGACTCGTGAATTTCATGCTAAATTTCACTTGAAGAATCGATATCGGTTCTTTGCATGAAATTTAGTGTGGAATTCCCTCGTCAGGCAAAGGATTTACCTATAGAATACCATTTATGCTTCAGTTCTGGTTGTTAAGAAATAAAATCTACCTTGAATCGGAAATGAATAATTTGATTATCCCTGAAAGAAGCTTATGGCCCAAAGATTTCCTGATAATAACAATAATAATAATAATAATAACAATAATGACTCAGCCAACCTGATTCCGAAGCTCAAATCAAATGGTTCAAATCAAATACATTGCTAATCACCCGATTCCTCTATGGACTGGAGGAGTGAGTGAGTAATAACAATGATGATGATGATGATGTTGATAACCATGATGACATTGTTGATAAGAATGATGATGATGATGATGGCGATGATTATCAATCTAGTATGTCGGAGTATAAACTTAACTTACCACATCGATAACTTTCCAATTCGTCTTCACTCAAAGGCATATCAACCATATCTTCTGTTGCGCTGTCCCATTTCTTTACGACAATCTCTCTTCTCTTGAAGAAATGAAAAAAGCCCGTTCTTGGAGCAGTTTGTCCTGTTTTACTCACGGCGCTGTAGAAAACGAAATGGAATCCTGGAGGTATCATCTTTACCCCTTTGAACTTTGCACCAACGTTCCAAGAGTTATAATCGATACCAAATTCTGTTCCTTTTGGAACATCTAAAAAGAGCAAAACTGCCCCTTCGAGGAACAAACGTTTTGCTACGTCCGGGTCCATTATTCTGATGCTTTAAATCGATTTTTCAGTAGAACTCGTTCTGTATATTTTTATAGTCTTCATTCAAACTTGGCCTTCCAACCAACCAATCTGTCTCTTCTAAGTCGCCATCTTGGATTTTTGCGCTTTTGAAAACATGAGACTGGGCCGAGTAGTGTCCAGTCCAACACAGAACAGGCGTCATGCATTTCACAGAATTTTTTGAACTAGTTTCTTTCATCGATTTGCTTAAAAAATGCCGATTTAATAATGATGAAAAAGTATGTCTATCATTTTTAGCGGCTGAAAGAACGCTAAATTTCATTGAAAATATCCCAGAGAATGGGTTAATACTTGGGTCGTGATGAAAGACAAAAAATTTCAATTCGATTTCTTTGAATCTCCTTGCTTACTAAAATCTGGCCACAGATTTCTAAAATAAGTGGATGTTTACTTCGTGCATCGATTTAAGTCATATCCAGTTTTTCATGTCCAGTTTTCTGGTTTTCTAGGGGTTTTAAATGATTGGAAAAGCTGCCATGGACTTCATTCAGCATCGAGTTCTAATTTTGCATAAATCGAAAAAAACGAACTTGGCAGTGAGAAACTTCATCTCTACTAACCATTCATATATATTTATTTTTACTTTACTTCTCATTGTTATTACTTTCCTTATTTGGTATTAGTTTTCATGTTTAAATTGAATTGTAGTTTGAGTAACCACTACTTCTGAAGATGTATGTCGAAGCATGCAAAACGTTAAGTTCATAAATGAAAGTCAGTTTTACAACATTCGTTGTCTCGTTATGTTTATAACGGCAGTTTGTGTGTTATTTTTACTCAAGTTGAAATGGCCGAAGAATAAGAATTTCTACGATTTAAATTCTCTTATCTTTGGTAGTGGAATACGATTCTTTATAGCTTTGTTCTGTTGTTCATTTACCAGGAATCACTCCCACAATGCCAGGCATGCGCCGTTCAACTTCTACATCATCTGAATTAATGAACATGTCAAACCAACCGAGTCAGATGAATCATGTGTCACGATTATCATCTCGGTCAGCGGGTAATCTTGTAGATTATGGCAAGAATGAGCGTTTTGGACACGACATAGATGAAACAGAATCGATACGAAGTTTTCACTCTCATCCGGGAGAATCCCAGCCAAGCAGAGCCAACCACCGTGACAGAAGGCGAAGTGAAAGTGATGTCATAGAGCCGCCTGGTAGTTCATACCGCGATGTAACACTCTACAGGGAGGAGAGGGAAGGGTTCGGTTTTGTCATCTTGTCTTCAGTTCACAAAAGTGGCTCTACAATTGGTCGTATTATTCAGGGAAGCCCCGCTGACCGGTGTCAGCAGCTGCATGTGGGCGACAGGCTGGTTGCTGTTAATGGGACGAGCATTGTTGGAATGCACCACAGTGACATTGTGGACACCATAAAGCAGTCTGGACAGACAGTCACTCTCAGAATTGCTTTGCGCCCTGCTGCGCTTGGTATGTTGGATTGTTTAAAATTATTTAAGTAACGGTCCGAGTAAGAAGTAGGCAGGTCAGCCACAGTGGAATGCAGAAAGGTGCTAATTGCGATATTGTTAAACTGTTAATCTCATTGGCTAAACTTTGAAAATTAACCATATCTTCATAAGTAAGCTAATTTCTTTCTTTCCAGTTCACTCATCCATTCCCTACTAGTTAAAACATTTTTAGCTAAAATCAAGGTAAAAGTTAATAAAATCTATAAAAGAGTTTCCGAACGTTTTCGAACAATATTGTTCATCTTCAGGGTAAAAACTGACTAAGAGTCGCTTTTTTGACAGGGTTATGTTATTCCGATGCCCTTGGGGAAAAGGGCAAGTTCAAATGATTGAACTTGTC
>JAODFW020647489.1:0-11644 GCA_027575235.2 Palythoa mutuki | reverse complement strand
ATGGGCGAACCAAGCTTGGTAAACAAAATTTTCTTGTTCAGCACATAATTTTCATCAAGAAAAGTGTGTTTACCAACTTTTCCTCGAATTTGCCGACAGAAGTTCTCTTTTGCGAAAGTTGTCCCAGTCTATTAGTGGAAAGTTGATTAAATTAAGAAGGGGCTGAAGATTTTGTGCGGGGCATCTTACCGCGGGGGACTGGGTGCGATTCGGGTCGTGACGTCAAAAGTTTGGTTTAAACGTCACTCGTTCATTATGTTTTGACAATACTTGACTCGTGTTTTACACCTTTGACCGCTTGTTTTTCAGGCCTTACAATGTTTCCTCCAAGCCTCGAAGTTTCAATTTTCTTCCCGTCATTGTGCTGTTTATCAAAGCAACTGCCGTCATGAACTTTGATTACGTGGTGTTATGGTCGTGCAATATCTGTGATAATCTTAGATATTGATCCGCGTAAGAATTAGGGAGATAACAATAGGCCTGCAGCAATTTGCTTTAGACCAATTTTCCCACAGTGGATTTTTTTTAACTCGGCAAAATATGGTACAACGAGTACTTGGACTAGAGAACTTTAAAAAAGACTGGTAACTTTTTTTAGAATTTTTTTTTTGCGAAAATAAATGCTAAACCAATCCAATTCGCCAAATTAATTGAATTTACATATTTTTAATTGAAATTGCCGCTAACTTCCTAGTTTTTACGTAGATCATTACTTGAAGCCGAAATCCTGCGTGTTTTGAGTAAGAGAGAAGGGGTTTCAAGATATTTTCTGGAGTTATTTCTGAGATATTATGACTGAAAGAAACATGACAGGAAAATGTTTCATATACATTTTAACAAGGCAAACTTCTTAGCCGGCCAGTCCTCATTTAATCATCACTAAACCTCTAATATGCACGCTTTGATGTACAGTACTGCATTCTTTATAGGAGCAGACGTAGCATAGTTGGTAAGCGCGCTGCCTTCTGTCAGTGGTGGTCCCAGTTCGATTCTCAGTGACTCCAACGCCTGTTCCGACTTTCCTCTCATCCGTGTAGCTTGAGTTTTGAATACCCATAAAACGGAGCACTGACAGAGGAAGGGGGGTAAAGTGCGCACCGAGGGCCACAAGTTTATCAGTTGAATTACTGTTAGATTAGCCTATTTGGAGGGGGGTCATAAGAGAATTTATGGTATGTGTCTAAATCTCATATCTGGTATCCAGCTATGCAATGAAATTTACCCCATACCGGGTTTTCTTGCTGGGGGTTCAAATTCAATATTCTTTTTAAAACTGTCTACTTCTAAGTTTGTCGGAACAACGAACATTTCAGGACCAGCGGAAGCCTTAAGTTGTTTAAGGATGCTGAGAAGATTTTAGCAAGCATATGCTTCCCGGGAAAATTTTGGCAACCTACACTCTCTGAAATGCCTATTCTGCGTATTTTGGTAAGTTTTGATAGCTCGGGATTGAACCCGGTTCATTACAGCCTCGAAAGTGAAACAATGTGTAATTGCAAACATCAGACGAGAACTTGCACAAAACCCTCAGCTAGGGCTGCGGAGCAAGCACCCATTTTTGAAAATATTTTTACAATTGGAACTTCGAATAGACGTCATAGCCAAGTATGTCTCGCTAAAAAAAGTTACATAGCCTGAAAAGTGGGGGTAGGGGAACTGACGCCAACCCTGCCCCCTGCTCCGCCGGCCTTGCATTTAAATTGACCGAGTGTAGCCTTGTGTCTGCACGCAGGCTAATCTTCAAGACAAACAAAATGAATGGTCATCAACTGTTCAAAAGTTAAAATGAATAACACCAATCATTTCTACTCTTCAAGATAAACAGAATGAATGGTCACTTTATAGGGTTTCATCAGCTGGTTCAAAAGTTAGAATGAATAACATCAATTATTTCTACTCTTCAAGACAAACAAAATGAATGGTCACTTTATAAGGTTTCATCAACTGGTTCAAATGTTAGAATGAATAACACCAATCATTTCTACTCTTCATGACAAACAAAATGAATGGTTACTTTATAGGGTTTCATCAACTGGTTCAAAAGTGTGAGTGAATAACACCATTCATTTCTATACTCTTCAAGACAAATGAAAGGTCACTTTATAGGGTTCTTGAGGTGAGATATTTTTGGTTTATTTTTAAAACTGGTTTTAGCAGCATAACTTATAAGGGTTAATATTCGCCTTTGCAATGTAAATGTTCACGTACAAATTTTTAAAACACGTACTGTGAGTGCGGACGATCTGCCGAAAATTTTTTAAAGCAATTTATCATTAATTTACTGAAAATTAAAAATTTCGATCGAAATTAAACTCCATGTTTATATAAAAACATGTATACCTTTGGAAGTTCCTCAGCTGTTTGGAGTGTTAATGGACTTTCTAATGTTCTGTGGATTGGTAATGTTACAGTTCAGTGTGCATTGCGGTTAACTCTTTCAATCTCCTTATCTTTTCAATGGCTTACAAGAGAGCGAAGAAAGGTCTCTTTAAAAGTACTAGTGGTTTACGGTTACATTAAAAAAAGAAAAGTTTGCGTCGCTTTTCAAAAATACCAGCCCTTGGCAGTGCAAGTCTACAATATTTCAAATGAGAAGATTTTTGTTTAAATAAAAACGATGATACTAAGCTGTAAACTCTTTTAAATTCACACCAGTCCATAAACTCATTCGCCGTTGTTTTGATCTTTTGAAGTCCAATCCTACGAAGTTTAGTCTATGTTCTACAAGAACTCACTTGAAAATAGAGAAACTAAATTCTATACTCCTGAGAGCGTCGTGATAACAAGACGTCTTCAATGGCCCTTGAAAATTTGAAAACACAAACGTCAGTAAAAATTAAACATGCTGTCGTTTTGGCAAACATCTCATGTTTTATAAGTATCTCTCGACTCAAGCTAAGCAACTTGAAACCTTGTCGGGTGACGCGAAAATTCAAGCAGAAATTTCTTCTCTAACTCTAAGGAAAAGTTAATAGTTCTTGCAAAACTCTGTTCAGATTTGCCAAGGAAAGAAAAATGTTGTTAATCCCAAAATTACAGTTCAAGTACAGTCAAATTACAGTCTGTAGTACGTTAGAAACAAAAATTAGGGTTAACCCTGGGTTACTGCTCATCAGCTTTTGAACAACCGGGCTCAACTCCTTATGTTATTCTTCTTAATATCAAGCCATTAAATAAGCTACGAAAACTAAACCAAATTAAAATGCAGTCAGAAATCGCACAAACCTGCTTACTCATCGCTAGGAAATACTAAAACAAATTAGCATTCAAGTACTTTTCTTAACCAAATAATCAGTTTGGCCAAGATTTTTAACCTTTAGCCTGAAATAATTTTATCTATTCTCTTTTGTGAATATCTTGACATGCTGGACTAATTATACTCTTAAAATCAGCACGTACTACAAAATACACCCTTGAGGGATATCGGGCTTTCCCTAGTTGTCCAGCACGTATTTTTTCAAAATTATCAGATAAGTCAAGAACTTTGGTTTTTCATTACCAGACTTCAGAATTTAAGCGACTGATGACTACTGAGGGGAGTCAGGTTGTCATGATGATGATCATTTGTGCCAGGTTGTCATGGTGGTGATCATTCCGAAGCAGCTACGTTTGTAAAATCATTGGCAATAAAAGGATGAGACAAATGACCTGCCCAACTCAATTATTAATCAATGCGCATACTCAAAGACCAACTTGATAAGACCAGCTGTATTGCGGGCTCACTAGTGAACATGCGCAATGACAATGTTGCATTTGCCATGCTGCATATTATCGGATAAAACTTACCTCGGTTTCTGCTGAGGAAACTTCGTCTTCTCTTTCACTGACGATCTAAATGAGAAAATAGATAGCTTTTAGCCCCAAACACGCGGACAACAGAACTATTAGGAAACTGTAAAAAATTGAAAGGCTGAGCAAGAGTCAGGTCATTCCTTGCATTAACCCTTTGAGCCCTAGAATTAGTAAACGATAGATTGGAAAATTCTTCTAAGTCTTCTATTTTAAATAAAAACGTGTTTGGAGAATTTTGTTTTTCAACTCCCGTAGCATACACGATCTTTTTTATAACAGTAACTTTATAGGAACCTGAACGAGACTCAAATTTGCCAAAATTTAAGAACAATTTAAGAACAAGCTCAGGCTGGGGCTTCATAACTAGGAAAGTTGTTGTGGTAGAAAATTGACTAAAACTTAGCGATACAGCATAAAACATAAAAAAGATTCACTGCAAAGACTGCTCCACAAACAATGAAGGTAGTTCGCATCAAAATTCACCCAAACAATACATGTGTGGCGCAAGGCGTTTCATTTTCCAATACCTTGTTTTATTTTGTTTTTTCTTCATTAAAAACCGCTGACAGAAATAAGAACAAATTAAGAACAAATTGAGGCTGAAATCGCCAAAAAATTAAAAATGAGCCTCGGCAAAATGTACTGGTTCTAATCTCAAACAGGTTTTTTAAACCACTGATCTGGACAAATTGAGAATAGCCGCTATTCCGAAAGTATAGCTTTTTTATCTCCCAGGTTTGGCCTCGCTTCGAATATGTTTGTACGTAGTGAAACAAACTGATATTTTGCCATAATTATACTACTCACAGTAGATGTGTTTTATTTATGAAATAGCAAATAATTTTTTTTACCCAAATTGTAATGTTTTTAACAGCAGAGTAAAATATTAATACTGAAGTTTCAAGTGCACTTTTTTGGCTTTATGTCCATTTGTCCGACCTATAAACCAGGGCGAAGAGAAGTTACAACAAGAGTTCGTTGGCTGGACAACAACTTCCCAATTAATGCACCAAATTGGCTCAGTCAGAAACGCAAGAAATTGATCAGAATTAGTGCCTCGTATCGCACGCACAGTAGTATTAAAATTCTCGTGTCAAATGGCTTGCTGCAGTAGGAGACAGTGTCAGATGTAAAATTTGCTGCATGATGATAGGAAATTTTTTTTTTAATTTTATGAAATGCTAAAAGTGTAACTGTGGGAAACACAGGAAAGCGTAGACCTTCTGCGTGTACGAGAAAAATAGTTTAAACTGTAACCCTGTACAATGTAAAGTTTCTGTACGCTGTTGAGAGTGTATACTCGACGTTCGAAAATATCAGCCCGAAAAATATATACTATACGATAACTACAGTTTAAAATATTATATATAATTTGTCTACTAACCTATTTTTGGGCTTGCGTTCACCGAAGAAATGTATTTAGATGTTTAAATCCATTTGGAAACAAACACGAGACTATTTATTCATTTCCTCTTACATTTACATTACTTCAATCCGAAAAGTGGTTCGCTATCACTCGAAATACGAATTGCAAATTCTGTTTAATGACAGTCTTGTAATTAATCTATTCAGCTTAATTTCTCGCGAAGGGTTCGTCGTGAAAGGTGACATTCCAACGGGTCTAGTTATCTGACGGAAAGTTGAAAACATGGCTCTTGTAATTCGTGCATTTGTAGGTGTAAAAACTTATTTTGAACCTATTAAGTAATGGTTGGGAAAGCCGACAGCAGATAATTCAGTTAACAATATTTCTTAAAACCATTTACATCACTGGTTAAAGATCATATGCGGCCGTGCCACGGTCCTGTTAGTTTCACAAATATTTTCGTGTATTTATACGAGAAAATGTTACCTCGCCAAACGTTGTCTTTCAAAGGTTTTAAACTCAATTTTTCTTTTATTTTGATGGCGCACAGACAGGTCAAGCTCAGAGTGTGACCGCTCGGACTGTTCGCTGAACATTTTATATACTTTGAATAGGAAAATTAACTTTGAGGTTATAAATGCTAAAAGCTAGCTAGCTAAATCCTTTTACGATCCTAAGTGGCCCATTGGAGCCTGTGCTTATCTCCGGTTTCTGTAGAGTTAAGCGGATGAGAGTCATTGACTCCCCCTGGACAGGACAATAAGCTGTCGCAAGACCGGTACTCATTTTACCGACCTCAGGAGGATGGAAAGCTGAGTCAACTTTGGCGGAAAAGGTCACACAAATGTTCAACACTCGGCTGAGCCGAGGGTTGAACCTGGTACCTTGTGGTAAGAAGCTAGGCAAAGATTTTGTCACTGCGCCAACCATGCACGCCGCCTTCTATGAATGCTAAAGTAAAATGTAAATGCAGAAATAAACTTCACTTACCTCTAAGTACAGTCGTCCTCTTCTTTCCTTTGCAATCACAGCGCAAACTGTGACCGCCAGTAGACGGGTTTGTCGCTTACGAATTTTTACGATGTCTTCAGTTATAATCTAAGGCGGGTTTCTCGATTAGCACTGGTGGGGACGAGGTTGTCTACATTTACATAATGACAATATCTAATAATTTATTTGCTAAACGGGCATTACCTGCTTTGAGCTGGTTGTAAGTAATTGTAAGAAACCTCGTGTATCAAATTCTTATTTTCATCATTTTATTAACTTGGTTTCAGGTCCCTTTAAACAAGAAAGTCGCAAGTGTAGATTACGGGTACGGGGGCTGGGATCATGCGTCTTCGGAAGACGAAAAATTATTCAACACATCTTTTTGTAATATTGACAGAAGGTACGTAGTCATACCATACTGAAATGGTATCTATGTTTTTTGTTCAGGATTATGGTATGAAAGAATAAGTACGTACATGCACTCGTCGGAAAAATTGACCCGTACCGGGGAATTGGGCACCGCGCACTAAACAACTCCAATAATATGAAACTGTTACGTTGCCAGCGTGGTGTTCCTTGATGGTGTACTGGTTAGCACTCCTGACTAGAATACAGGGAGACGCCTATTTCTGCTAGAGGGAATATATCAATTTTTTCGGAAAAGTGTATATACTCTTTTCTAGTGAATTGAATATGAAAATTGGCAAAATTCAGGGTTCGAATTTATTGCTCGCAAACTTGCAAAATGAAAGTGTTTTCGCAACTTGCGAATAAAAAATATCAAATATATAAAAATATATTTTTATATATAAATATGATTTTATATATAAATATAAAAAAATATATTCACTAGCAAACAATTGCGAGTTAGAATTATTTCTGCCTCCAAAATATTTCAATAAAGGATGGACAAAGCTTTCCTTCTCGTTCCAAACCCACTTTGCTTTTAGTGAATAGTGCAGCGAGGAGCGGGACATACTGACGAGGGTAAAAGTTGAGGGCCAAAAAAATTTGGCTTAGTATCAACCATGAACTGCAGTACATAGATCGTGGCTGTTTGGAGAAGGACAAAGGAGGCCAAATATTTAACACTGTATCTACTTTGTACATTTGCAAGAGGTCTTACCAGTTTGCTTGTAGTAAAACATACCGGTAGCAAAACGTATCTAGCTAAACAAATCCTTTTACGAGCCTCAGTGGCACATTGGAGCCGGCGCTTATCGCCGGTTTCTGTAGTGTTAAACGGATGAGAGTCATTGACTTTCCCTGGATGGGACACTAGTCCGTCGCAGGTTAACCCCCAGCATAAGCTGGTACTCATTTTACCGACCTCGGGAGGATGGAAAGCTAAGTCAACTTTGGCGGAAAAGAAGGACACACAAATTTGTACGTTCAACACTTGGCTGCGCCGGGGATCGAACTTGGGACCATGTGACGTCATGTGGCCTGGTTAGAAGGCAGAGATCTTAAAACTGCGCCAACCACGCCGCCGTTAGGCAAACTTATCTAGTAGAATAAAGTGCTAATATTGTTGAGAGCCTGGCCTCGACTTGATGGTTTTATATGACATGCGCACTTCTCTCACGATGACGTAAGTGAAACTTGTATGTTATCCTTTCTTCATTAGGTATGCGGAAGATCTTTCAAATGAGGAGTTTGAGCGCAACTACCGGTTCAAAAAACCATTACTCGTTCGCTTTAGGAAAGGAGCTGGTGGCTGGACCGAACCCGAAAAATGGACTAAACAGAGCTTGATTGAAGAATACGGCAGGTCATTACGTATGACATGGCATTAAATAGTTCTATTAGTATTTTAAAACCTTTAAGCCCCAAGCACGACAAATAAAGTGTTGGTAAATTCTCCCAACTGAGCTCCATACTTTCTGTATAAGCAGTTTGGGAGAATTTGTCTTTTCAACTTCTACAGTTTATTCCACTTGATCAATTTCTTATTTTTCATTACCAGTTATATTGTTTTGCATGAGTTATGTAAGGAGAAGTTAGATGTTGATTAATTGCTCATGGTTGAAAGAGTTAAAGTGCGGCCACCGTTTTCATTGCTACGCGTCTGCTGAGGTTTTTTAGTCGCGCCCTAATTGGGTTTTGACAGCTGCCGTCAATCATGTCATAGTTCAAATAGACTCACTTAAGGTTACCGTATACCTTCAGGGGTGATTTTTTAGGTTCTCTACAAATAAGCGACAAAATCGACTTTCCAAAGTTGCAAGTCCAAGCGATTATTGATATTTAATGATTTAATCAATCGGCCAGTTTCCAGACCAAGAGTGCTAAAAAACCGTGTATGCGTTTTTTCATATTAAATTGCAGAGAAAGGTTACCGCGCTTTTTCGAATTAGAGTTGAAAAAAAGTCAAAGAGACCATACAAAAGTTGATCTAAAACAAAAAGTTTTTCGAAAAACAAAAAATGCAAACACGTTTTTGTTGTTTATATATTAAAGAAACTACTGTGCAAATTTTAGGTGTAACGAACAAATTCCCTTTCAGTTAAAACTCTCGAACATCGATTTTCTCGCTCGTTTTTATAGAACATAAAAAGAATCTGAAATTTCATTCAAAATTAAAATTTGAAAGCCAGCTCTCTAAGCTTTAATTTGATATATGGTTTTAGGTATCTACGATTTAAGACAGACGCACTGTATCGTTTTGACGCAAAACAACCCTGAAGGTATACGGTAACCTTAAAAGTACCGGTAAATCTACCTTATCTATTGTTCATAGATTGTGACTGGCTGGTGATTTTTTATAATGATACAACAGGATTTTAATTGACCGTAGCCTCAAGTCGAAAGAAAAAAAGATCACCTGCATGGCGATGAAAATGGTGACAAAGATTTTTTTTCAGAAACGATTTGACTCAACCTCGGCCCAGAACGTTTCCCTAGAAGGTATATTACTCACCTAGCTTTTAAGGAAAAGCCCCTAGAACGAGGTTGCAATTTGATTTTGTATTTGTGAGCCTTTGAGCTGAAACGATAATTAAATACGAGAAACAAAACAAAATTACACGCAAGTGTTTCATGCAGAAGCAAGAAAAATCAAACTAAAATAAAATTTAGCTTATAAGAAAAAATTCCGCGACAACTTCTATAAAACTTTAATTGATTAAAAAGTTGTTACAATCACTTTTATCAGTGAAGCAGAAACTAAAAGTTCTTTTTTCAGTCCTAGCCGTGCTTTCTTTTTTAAACGTGGTTTGGAAATGGTCGATTACAGAATATGCCATTTCCGAATTATGCTCCACTGCCGACAAACAAAAACATTCAAGGCGATGCCAAGTGCTAAAAAGGACAGCAAATGTATGAAAAGTGAGCACTTAGCCTCGACTTGAAGGTTTTGTTTGTGAGCAGTGGAGCGCATTTTAGAAATGGTCTATTGCAATGTCAATTTTCGATAGTTTACCTCTAGTTGCCAGTGAGCGAATATTAGACCTTTGGGCAAGTCGACACACTCGTGTAGCGTGTACAACTTGCTTTGGGTCTGTTAATGTTTGAGCCGTATTAAGTTACAGTCTCTCAGAACAAAAGTGCTACCTTCAGAGTGGGTTCTTTATTCTGATCTACGCAGAGCCGACGAGCTCCATCAAGAGCGAAACAGCTGACACGGCTGATGCTGACTTATTAGATAAATAAATAAGTAAATAAATCGGCCTTGCTAATCGCCCTCCTTGCAGCCAGGGGCTGAATAGCGAGGACGCAGCTCAACGAAGTCGGACCGCAAGCATTTTAAAGGCGCACTCATCACAACGTTTACAGACACATACACAATTGCAGCCGCTTTACGGCCCATACACGAGCTCGGAGCAAAGCACCACAGCCAGATGGAATAAACTGGGAGTCGATTTTCGCTGAGGGAGTAAAACCGGGGTACCCGGAGAAAAACCCTCGGAGTCAGAATGAGTTCGACAAATCTCAGCTCACGTGCGGAGTCCGGGAGTTGAACCCGGGAGAGGCGCGAGTGATGACCGCTACGCCAACGTGCTCCTCTACCATGTTGGTTCACTGACAAGTATTTCTTTTACGCAGTACATTAGTCCTTCATTTATCTATTTTTTTTTTTAAATTTAAGGAACTAGGATAGGGAGGGAGGTCACTCAAAAAATTGTGGTTTAAGGAAGGACACCTCAAATATTCCTGTAAAGGAAGGGTTCATACTAATTTTTTGAGAAGATAGCTTAAATTCCACGAGCCTCATAAAAAATGAGCTGTCCCTTAGGTGGCTGTATTCGGCGGTTAAGACATAAAACGTAAAATTCGCCAGACTGATTTAAACTTTTGTAACAGGTGGGAAGTGTACAGTGGAAAGTGTGACGACATCGTGAAGCGGGGAGGCAGTGGTGACACAAAAACTTCATTCCTTGATTATCTGAAACTTATGCATGACAGCCGACATAAACTTGAACCAATGTAAGTAGTCGATTTTAAGCAGGAAAATCGTTAAATGCAACAATTGTTTTTATCTTTGCAACTTTGTACGCATTCAAGCTGTTTTAAAAAACAAACAAAACAAAGAAAAACTGAAACAAAAGAAACAAACAAACAAGGAAGGAAGGAGGGAGGGGGGAAGGAAGGAAGGAAACAAGCAAGGAAGGAAGCAAGGAAGGAAGGAAGGGACCGGGGACGCTATACATAACCAGAATGGAGGCATTTTACAATATTTAGTGAAAATGGGTATACAGCTATAAAGAATTAAAAGTCCAAAAGGTTTGTTTAAATATCTATCGCGTTTTATTTAAAAATATCCTAGTTTCGGAGATTACTATTTCATATCGGTGTTCGCTATGTACGTTAAACCAGTTCGCTGTTCCAGTGACTACAAAAGGACTGGACCCATTTACCAATTGCTCTAGATAATAAAACTTTTAAAATCTCATTTTATTGGAGACCGTACATTGTGTAAACATAAAAAGGAACCATTGCTCTCTGGGAATGTTGGATTTGGTTGTAATGTTTCCCGTTTTTTATCGGAATCCAGTGTAATAAACATATCAAGATCTTTTCATCTTATGTTATTCCCTAATGTCATCACATATCTCAGTTCTGGTATTTCTTTTCAGAGCTTGATTTGTATACCTGAATTTGATTATTGTTCTTCTTAAACCAGTCCTGAAGATTTACAAGTAGTACGTCGATCGTTGTTATAAGTTTAACTCATTCTCTTAACTGAATGTCGTTTTTACTGGGTTGCCTGTGGGCAAACCCAGTTCTAAAATACCTTCTGTGTTTTTTTTCTTTTTCTTTTTTTTTCTCTGCGAGAAAATCCAATTCTTGTGCAATACGACATACAGGATTTTGTCGGCGCTTTGAATATTTAATTTGTGGCCTAGAAACGAACTACAGTTCCAACCTCGTACCCAGGCTCAGAAGACCTTGCGAACGAGGTTGCTAAAGTTCTTCGTTTGTGTAGTGTTTTCATTATATGATAATGACTTTGATTAATAATTACTAAATAACAAGAACACGTGATTAGTTGAATAT
>JAODFW020646472.1:0-11646 GCA_027575235.2 Palythoa mutuki | reverse complement strand
GGACCTCCCAGGTTGCTGTGTTTGATTTGTTTTAAATCCTAAAAAATGTTCGAGGAAATTATTCATAAAAACAGTGTTGAAAACATTAATCACGGCAGCAACGAAGAAGAAATACTAAAATTTGAAATTGTGTTTCAATTCAATCCCGAACGCCAAGTAAACAGCGAAGTACTCTCCGAGAAAGACTAAGATTCAACTTTGTCTTCAAGTTAATAAATTGCCAAATTTATCTTGAGCAAAAAATCAAAAAATACTATCACGAAGAAACAAACTGATTGGAAAAAATTTGCAACTTACGCCATACCTGGCAAGAAGTTTGACAAACTTCTGTCTTTTCCTCCACGAAATCCGCAAAAAAGATGGCGGAGAGTATGTGCCGGACAGCCTAAGCTATTATCATAATCATTATCGTTATTTATATCATCATTATCATTATTAAAATTCAAAGTATTCACAGGGGATGAGTAAAATGTCAATCCCTGTGGGGATTGTGCCTTTCAAAGTCTCAATTGGAAACGCAACAGACTTTGTTACTGTGCTAAACTGATATATCTATATGTTTTGAAATTTCTTCGCATAAGAATTATTAGAGCATTTACATTTCAAGTAGCCGATATATAACAATATTTTATGTGTACATTCAGGATATCTTCTCTGTGTTGTCACCTGGTGATCTTCTTTCACAAACAAGACGCTTTGGACTGCATATTCGTAATAATCCACGTAAGCAATTTTACGTTTTGGAATTTGGTTATAGTTAGAGGCTTTTCGCTAGATTAGTACTCATGTGCTTGATATTGTGGACATTACATTTTTTTGCCACTGATTACGTTTTACTATAGGTATTTGATATTCTTCTATAGCTATCAGCTGAGATTGCACACTTGCATCAGGCTTGTTGTATCAAGTAAAATATCTAATATTTATTATATGGCTGAGTAATTTCGCACGCTCTGATTGGTCAGTTCGGGGTCCGTAACTTACGGTACGGACCCGGGTACGGACCTCCCAGAAAGTTACGGACCTCCCAGACTGCTTTGTTTGTTTTGTTTTGTTTTTGAAACGCGGAAATTTTTAAAAATGTCCGAGGAAATAATCCAGCAAAACAATGTTCAAACATATGATTACAGCAGCGACGAAGAAGAAATGCCAAACTTTGAAATTGTGTTCAATTTCAATTCAGTAGGCGATGTAAACCGCGAAGTACAAGCCGAGAAAGGAGATTTAAATTTGTCTTCAAGCCAAGAAATTGACGAGTTTATTTTCAGCGAAAAATCAAAAAACACAATCACGAAGACACAAAATGATTGGAAAAAATTTGCCACTTTCTGCAACGAGAAAACACACGGAAATTTTGATATCAATAACATACCTGGCAAGGAGCTTGACAAACTTCTCTGTCTCTTCTTCCGTGACATCCGCAAAAAAGATGGCGGAGAGTATGAACCGGACAGCCTCAGCAGCTTCCAGAAAAGTATCCAGCGCCACATTGGCGAAAAGAAACTTCCTTTCAATATACTGAAGGATGACGAGTTTTCCCGTTCAAGGGAAGTGTTGGCAGCAAAAAGGAAAAACCTCGTGAAGCAAGGCAAAGGCAACAAGCCCAATGCGACCCGCGAATTAACCGACGAAGAAGAAGCAAAGCTGTTTGACTCTGGAGAATTTGGCGACAAAGACCCACTCACTTTACAACGTACACTTTGGTGGTATTTATCAATGAACTTTGGCTTCCGTGCTAGAGATGAAAGCAGAAAGTTGTGCTGGGGTGATGTGAAGTTGCAAGTTGATTCTCAAACTCAGCGTGAATTTTTGGTCTGGAGATCTGAGCGAGGCAGTAAAACTCGTCAAGGACAAGAAGGAGGTCACCGTCGCAAGTTTGAACCGAAAATTTTTGCCACTGGCAAAACTAGGTGCCCGGTGAAGTTTTACAAGACCTTTGAGAGCCACCGTCCTAAGAAATCTCAGGATCCAGAATCGCCATTCTTTCTGTCAGTAAACCAAAACTGGCAGAAAACCAATGTTTGGTACAAGAACGCACCGCTTGGGAAGAACTCCATCGGGAAATTTCTCTCCGAAGCAGCCAAAAGGGCTGGCCTTCCACCACAGAACAAGAAAGTGGCAAACCATTCAGTCAGAAAGACAGGAATTGGCCACCTACTTGATGCCGGGACACCCGAAAACTTTGTTTGTCAACTGACGGGCCATAAAAACTTGCAAAGTTTGTCTTCGTACAAGTCGGCATTGCTTCACCATCAAAGATCTATGTCTGACATACTTCTACGAAGCGAAGCAAGTGGGGACAGCTTTTTAGCATCTCATTGCAGTCAGTCGCCAAATTCCACCAACAGCCGTTTGACAACATGTCACAACTCCACTCTTGATGTCCTTCCGGGTCAAAGTTTGTTCTCTGGTGCAACCATTGGCTCATTAAACAACTGCATCTTCAACATAAATTCATCTTCCGAGTGTTCTCCAGCCAAACGAACAAGATTTGAACAGTAAAACTTTGCCTTGAACAGATCAGATATTTGATATTTAAAACGTTGATTCAGTTTTTGCTCTTGAAGAGTTTTTGTAAGAACTTGTTATTTTCTATCTCAATTTATCGGATGTTTGATTCCAAGTCAGTTATAGATAAATTCAAAATTGTTGAACCACAGCAGTGCGTGACAGTGGTTCTTATTCGTATGTGCAGATTTTTGTACTATTGTGTACTATTGTTGCATGAGCCAATAAAACACTTGGTTTTTGACGTCTGTCAAAATGTCAATTTCTTTCTGTGCATGTTGCAAAAAAAGAGAAAAAGCCATATAATAAACATCTTATTAACCTCGTTTGCTCGATCTGTACTGTAAGTTAGGGACCCGAGTTTTTTTGCCTCATGGCCCGCACGCTTCGCACTTGGGCCATAAGAATGGAAAAAAAATTTTGGGTCCGTAACTTACGGTACAGACCTGGCACTCGGTTAATAAGAGGTATGTATTCTTATTTTATTTTTTTTATGAAAGGCTAAATGTTATCAATTAATTTGGTTCTTGATTGCAGGATTTGATCTGGCATACATATTGGGTAGATCTCTGTTGCTCAACCGTACGATTGTACAGGGTAGGTTCACAGTGGGTATTTTTCATTTCAAGTTCTCTACAGAAGCAGGTGTGTAGCACAGTTGGGAAGTGCACTGCCTACTGTGCTGGAGGTCCCCAGTTCAATTCGCAGTGACTCCAACATCTGTTTGACTTTTCTTTGATTAGTGTCAGTAGCTTTGTCTTTAAACACCCATAAAACGGAGCACTGACAGAGAGAGGGTGTAATGGGTGCACTGTTGGCTTCAGTTGATACCAGTTCTATGAACCTGATGGAACTACCGATGTTAAACAAAAGTCAACTTCACCTTTTACCTTTAAATACAGTACACCCCATGTTTTGTATGTATATTAGTAGGTATTCATGGTTTTAAGTTGTTTACAAAGGTAAAGGCAAAGGTTCCTTTATTTAACGTCGGTATTTCCTTCAGTTTGTACAACTGGTATCAATAGAAGCTAACACTGGGCCCTTTACCCCCTCCCTCCGTCAGTGCTCCATTTTACAGGTATTTAAAGCTACAGCTACACAGATCAGAGGAAAGTTGGAACAGGCATTGGAGGGGCTGTATCTCTTATTCTTTCTAGGATGATTTGAGTGAGCACTTTTGACAGAAGAGAGAGTAATTGGATGCCTCTCCAGTTCTGCTTTTCAGTCAAGTCTCCTTTCTTGGGTAATTTGACAATATGGCTTGAGTGCCATTCCTTTGCAATCTGCTCGGAATGCCAGACTCTGTTCGAGAGTTTGTGCATTATCTGTAAAGTTGCTGCTGGGTTAGTTTTCAGTGACTCCGGTGGTATGCTGTTGTGTTCTGGTGCCTTCCCCTGTTTCATTTTGTTCACAGCGCTTACTATCTCTGCTATGGTGATGTGTCTGGTGTTGATGTCCAAGGGATCTGTTCTCTCAGTGTGTGGGTGGTTGTCAATGCCTGATCTGTTGAGCAGGTCACTGAAGTGTTCCCTCCACCTGACTAGCTGCTGCTCTGTGCTTAATATGATCTTTCCCTCTTTGTCTCTAACTGTCGTATTTGAGTGTCAGCCTTTACCTTTGAGCTGGTGTGTGATTCTGTAGAGAGTACCAAGGTCTCCTTTCTGGCTGGCTACCTCTGCTTCCTCTGCATGCTCCTCCACTTATCTCTGCTTGTCCTCTCTTGCTCTCTGCTTTACCTCCTTCTTCAACATATTGTGCACCTCATTTTCTCTCTGTTTCTGGCTTCTGTTCTTTGCCAGATTTAACTTGGCCTTGGCACTCCCTCTCTTCTCTATTGCCTTGATTGTCTCTTCTGTCATCCACTTCTTGCAATGGCGATCTTGCATGCCAAGTTTGTCTCTACAAGTGTGCTTGTTTTCCCTTGTTTGTGGGTCTGTTCTTGGTAATCTTGATACTCAACCTTGCAGTCAATAGCTTGTGGTCTGAGACAATGTCCGCTCCTCGGTGGTATCTGACATCCATCAGTGATCTTCTCCACTTCCTTCCAATGGTGATGTGGTCAATCTTGTTTGATGTGAGGGAGTCTGGTGATGTCCATGTTGCCTTGTGGATCCTTTTATGTCTGAAGAAAGTACCTCAAATCAGCAAGATATTATCAGTGCAGAAGGCTCCCCATTCTCATTGTTGCTGTCCCCCAGACCTTCTCTTCTTTGATTTGGTAGTGATTTGTTGTTAGAAACAAAACAGATGCCGTATTTCCTCGAATAAATGCCACAGTGTTTATTAAATTTTTCATGATTTGGGTGCGGCATTTATTAATATTTGGGCTCTCAGGTGTGGCATTTAATCGAGGGCGGCTTTTTTTCAAGGAAATACGGTATGTTGATTTTTATTCTCATAATAGAATTTGTCTATCCTAACTTTCAAATACAGTTAAATGGTACAGTACAACATATTAATACAAGGTAAATAGCTATATACTTTAAGGCCAGCTCTGATAATTTGACCTTTATTTTGATTGCCCTCATGCAGGACTTGAGTCTTCCATCAAATAGTGCTGAATCCCCACCTCCAGCAAGTGTGGTGGGTCCCACAAATGAGGTAATGAAAATTTATCCTCTCCAATAAATAATTCCAAACAAGAAAAAGATGCAGTACATTGGTTGGTTCTTCGTCCATCAGTCATTGATGAGAACCATCTAGTCATCTGGGGGATGGGGTTGACTTGTGAGGCCTATCCGCACCCGGAATTTCCTCTGGCAGTACGGGCATGGGATGGTGGCGGTTGCAGGGCTCCTGTTGGCACTGTTCTTTCTGGCCACTTGTTGTTACTCAGCTGCAGCAATCCTGTTCTCCTTGTAGGAGATTGCACCTTGATGCAATTTTCTTCTACATTACAATTTATATAATATTACATTGGAACTACATTAACTTTATGCCAAAGATAATGAGTTTATTTGATGTCATCTACAGGTAGACTCATTTTATATATTTATAATGTATATCTTGTTTAAATGGAATTTGTTTGACATACCTTAAAGAAAGCTAATTTTTGTATTTATTTTGTTTCAGAATGAGAAAAAACAAGCCTTTTTAATGCTGAAGAAAGGAGCAAATGTTGCAATATGTGATTATGAGGAGGAGGTTGGTTGAAATGGAGATGATTAAACTAGCCAATTGGAAGACAGAAAACACAAATAGAAGAATTAAGTAAACAGATAGAGAGATGTTAACATACTGACATTTGATGATACACAGCTGTAATAAATTATCATTATTAAACCATTTGTTATTTAATGCTCAGCTAGAATAGACTAACAGCGGCATGGTTGGTGCAGTGGTACCATCGCTGCCTTCAAACCACAAGGTCCCAGGTTCAATCCCTGGTTCGGCCGAACATTTGTGTGACCTTTTTTGCCAAAGTTAACTCTGCTTTCCATCCTCCCAAGGTTGGAGAAATCAGAAATGGGTACGGCTCAACTGTGATGTATTAGTGTCCCATCCAGGGATAGTCAATGACTCTCATGTGTTTAACACTACAGAAACTGGAGATAAGCATTGGATCCAATGGGCCACTTAGGCTCGAAAAAGGGTTTATTTGTTTTATAATAGACTAACAGACCTATTTCACAACTGGTGGCCATTTTAGTTTTCTTTTGTCTGCAATCAAATTGGTCTCACAAGCCTTGTTCTTGAGCTAAAAATCAAAGAATATCTTACCATAAACAAGAGGAGGATGAGTAACTTATTATAATATGTTATGCCGTAGAAACAGGAAATAAAACCACGTTTTGGTCCTTCTTTGGGGTAAAGTATGGGAAAGATAGGTGAAGATGTGGTTATATGGTACAGCACAGAATAATTATCCATTAAGCTAGATAAGGGAAATATAGTTTTATCTTTCCTACGCACTCATTAAAAAAATTGGTATTTTTGCCTTGAGTGGGACTCGAACCCACGTCTCCTTGTAATACTCGTCAGGCGTGTTGACCACTTCGTTATCAGGGACCACCACACTGGAAACGCAGCAGATTACAATGATGTACTGATGTACTGATGTGATTTTATGAATAGAGTGGGAGTATCCCTGGGGACCAATATTTTCTTTATTTAGGCCCGTCTCAAGCCTCATAACCTCAAACGCGGTTTCGTACAAATAAGTAAGCTAAATAAGTCAGGAAAACAAAGAAAACAAGAGGAAAGGAAATTAAAATAAGTGGAGTACAGTGGAACACCGGTATAACGAAAAGCCAAGGGACTGGCAGAATTACTTCGTTATATCGGGGCCGGGTTTCATTATAACAGAATTCCCGATATAACGAAGTTAAAAACCAATTAAAATAAAACCAAAAACTTTATTAAGTCGGGGTTGTAACAATACTCGTAGTGAAGGACAGGGAAAAGGCTAATGTTGTAGGTCAACTTTCAATATTTATTGTGTGATTTACACAGAAGCAGATTCAAGCTTGAAAATACTGTTCAACATGTATCAATGTATGTTGTTCAGTAGTATGAAAAAAAGAATATTAAATAGTTGTCATTTTACTGTTCAACAGTTCACTGTAAAATCAAGATTGAAAGATAACAATTCTTTAACAAAACGAAAGCACATGATAATAACACTTGTTAGGTTTCTGTTCTTAGATTAGAAGAACTCACTTATTTGCGAATGTCTTTGTTCTGCCAGATGCATTCTTAAAAATACGTCTTCCATTGCATGAAGACACTGCACAAAGTGTCGGGTTTTTTTGTTCATCTGTTTGCCTGAAGTTGCGAAAACTTCGTTATATCAGGGTAAAATTTATCGTCTGGGACCCAACATTTGGTTTTGTTAAAACAGGGGTTTCGTTATGTCCAGGTATGGGTCATACAAATTGCTGTGTTTTTGCTGGGTGCAAAGAGTGTACTTCATTCTAACAGGGACCTCATATCCCAGTTCGTTATATCGGGGTACCACTGTGCAACACTTAACAAAACAGTCAGTCATAGAAGCTTAAGCTAAAGGTGAATCCTGTAATGAGCCTCAGAGCTTGTTTCATTGAAGCCAGTGTTTATATCGGTCTTCTTTGTTAAAGTATTAAACGGATGAGAGGCTTTGACTGTCCCAGGATGGCACACTAATGCATTGTGCATAGTTTATATTAAGTAGAACGTGGTTCCGATTTGTGGATCTGTGTCAACTGGAACAAGTCACTCAAGTAAGGTGTTCTGTTCAAGGATACAGTGGACATACAGTAAATACCCACGATGAAAACACAGTTTTCAAATAAGATTATTTGTCTTAGTATATGTAGCTGGCAAATGACCAAACATGCTTAAAAACAATAATAGGCAGCTGTCTTGTCATCGCAAATAATTGTTTGTTGCTTTCAGTTCAAGTCGAGGAAAAGAGCAAGAAAAGATTTGTACGATGGTGTACCAACAAGGAAAAATGTATTTAAGCTGGCTGTTGCACCAACTATAACAAATTCGCCAGTCTACCTTTTCCAAGCTCCATCAAAAGGATCTATGTACAGATGGTAAATAGCGTTTAGTATTCATAAGCGTAATTTTTGGACACCTTTTTCTACATGTGGTGATGTAAATTTGTCGCTAAATTTTCAACGTACAACTTTCAAGATTCATGTTTAAGGGGTTTTCTGTGGAACAGAAATCTCTCGTGAGAGCTGATATTTATCCCTCTATTGTTTTATCAAAAAGCAGGAACAAAATATGCGTGGAACTTCAACTCCAGGAGTGGTCTAAAAACAGGTTGTTAGGGCCTTAACACTTGGCCCTAACCAGTTCTACATTGTGTAGCTTTGGTGAACTTTCTCTTGGGTGAAATGGCCCATTCATCAAGATTCACTATTGTTGTCTTTCACTACCACATTTTTATTTGTGGGACTTCTATCTGATAAGAGCTACTTTATCTGGTATGTTCTACCTTTTTGCTTATTTGAAACAAAGTGTTGCACAGCTTAATGGTATTGGTGTGATGATAATTGATCTTCATTGTCAACAAAATTGGATCCCATTGTCTGGACAATGTTAGCCGTGTGAAGACAGAATATCTCTTTGTTCTCTTTCAATTTCTTTTCATCTTCAAAGTTTGTTTCATTACCAGCAGTTTGACAAGGAATGCCTTCTTTGGTTTGTTGTAAGCTGTAGATAAAAGCATCTGATAGTAATTGCGTGTTCATTGATCAGCCCCTGTTCCTTCGTCTAGAATGTAATCCTTTTCAATGTAAAGGGTTCATTTCATATGATTTTAAAGGACGTCCTTTTTTTGGTTCACTTTTCAATTAGCCAATGTTGACAAATGTAATTTACTTGTAAACTAACTACAGTACATACAGCAATTATTACCCTTAAAACCTGATTATGTTTCCAGTTGTAATGACTTCCCTGATGAGAAAATATACAACTGCATAGAGTTTGCTTTTGTGCGTAGTTTTCACAGCTACCACAGGTCCAATTTAGTTGGTGGAAGTCTAAATCACGAATTGAAATGAATTGAGATCGATATGAAATTCTGGACAGTGTTTCAAGATTGTAGTTGCCATCAGTACTTTCTGGCTTATGTCCAGCTGAATGGTATTCTTCTATGAAAAGAATCTGCCTTGTTTGCTTTGGTCATACAACATATATATGGAAATAACTTCATTTTCTGTGTCTTTAACAGAAGTTGAAAGTGAAGTTCCTTTCTGTTTCTTGCTATATTTGTAACCTGTGTCTAGGAGATACAGATATCTATCTAAAGCTGGGAGCTCTTTGGCCTATTTCAATCTCTTGTTTTACTTGTGCTTTCTTTGTGATTTTTTGTACTTTTTTAGTGTTTGGATACAAAATTTTTTCAGACGGTAACCTTTAGATACTTGAACAGCTTTTTGGCATTTTGGATTCCCTTCAGCTGCAGTCCAAAGCGGTCTTTTTTGCTGTGTTAGTTATTGTTTTGGTAACACGGAGTCATCTCTTTCAGTATTTTGTACCAGATTCTTCAAGCATCTTCTCCTTCACGTGGGAGGAAAATTGTAGATCACCATTTCCCAAGAGCTTATACTTATGACCTTGTTGTCAATCCAGCATTCCATGCATTATTACATTTAGCGCAATGAATTAACCGAATGTGCAATCCTAATTCATAACTCCAACTGCTTTATTTTCCTTTCTTGTGTGATAGGATCAGCAAGATTATTGAAGGAATCGAGAATGTTGATCAGCCACAGGTACACAGCAGCCCTTGTTTAGGACGGTCATTCAGCTAGCCATGATCCTATTGAAGCTATCGAGTATTCAAGTGCTCCTAAATTATCTAGTCAACACCCGGACACTTACCAATGGGCACACAGTGTATAGCAAATCGTCATAGGCTAACATATGATGCAAACTTAATGTTGATGCACGTATTATTGACGTATAAATGGCACTTTCACTCGCTGTTGCAAAATTATAATTTTACGAGTTCCTCTCGGGTTCAAAGTGGCAAACAACATTGTACTGATTACATTTGATTGTAGTTTTGTGTAATATTGGGAATAATTTGTGTCAGCGCCTTAGTTGTATCACTAGGCAATTGTACTATTATCTAAACAACTGAGCCATTTGGAGGTTCTTCCATTTAATTTGCATCTTTTCTATATAACCAGTTTTGTTTTAGTGTACAGTTGTCCAGTTAGAGGTTACTCGTAGCTACAATGAGAACTTTTCCTTTTTCTTACAGAATCAGTCTGCATCAGGTAAGAATTGTAATCGTATCTCTTAATTATCTGCCTTGTTAGTGAAAGAGGAAAATCAAAAGACAAAAAAAGTAGAAAAAATTATGCTAGGGGTGGACGCAAAAATGTGCTATTAACGTCGTATTAACTTTGTTTTTCTTTGTGTGCGTTGTCCTTGAAAAAGGTGTGTATTTACATCATGTCTTATCGTTCTCCTGTCACCAAGATTCGATTATTGTTCCAGTATTATTAACTATTCATTTGTTTTTTTCTTTCATGTGTTTTTTTTATTTATTGAATCAGCCTTTCAGTCACTCGATTAACCATCATACTTTTTCACCATGCATGTTTGTTTCAGTTTTACTAAATTATACACTAAACGCTCATTTCATCTAAAATATTATGTTCAATGTGTTTTGTATATCTTGCGTACTTACGTTTTTTGTTTTGTTCACAATATACATTAAAGCAAAAAGCTAGCTTTCTTTTGATAGTTTCACTTATGAAACTAACTTCTATTTTAAATTGAATAATTTTTTCTAAATTTAAATTGAAATTTTGGTTAAAGCCATAACAATTTTGCTGATATGGGAAATTTGAAATTCTAAAATTTAAAAGTTGTTAAAGTTAAGCTTAGAGGCGATCAATTTCACAATGTAGTTTAGTTAAATCAAAAGTTGAATTGTGTTTAAATTTATCATATCTGACATCACTACTAATTTTCTATAATAGCCCGTTTAAAAGTACAGTTGGTATGTTAATTAATGTAATTAATTATGTTATATTTTGTAGCTCCTTCTGTGCTTAACTCAGCTGTGAATTTTTTTAAAGGCACTGCAGCTTGTAAGTTGTTTTAAAAACTTGTAAGAATTAAAACATAATTATTCTAAATAAAAGATATAATATAAAGCGGATAAGCTGATATATATTATCTAAAACTGATTGCGCCAGTACATTATGTGTGTTAGTGGCGGTATGTATTAAAGCTTATATCAAGTCATTGCAAAAGGAAACAAAAATGACATTCAGGGTTATTGGTTTTTAGAACATAAATTATGAAACCCCCTAAATAACTTTCGTTTACAATTATAAAACTAATGGGATTAAATGGAATATATATTATGCATGTGTTTACAGTAAATGCTTAACGACTGCATGCAAAACTAACGCCGACATATTTATGATAGAAACTTGTTAAAAAGGTTCACATTTTGATAAGATAAGCTTTAAAATCTCTCACGTCAAACTTTTGAAAATTATCACTAACAAAATTAAAGTATATCAACTTTAATGAATGATATGTAATTTCGCTGCTTAGAAATTCCTATGGAAAATATGCCTAGATGTCTCATGATGTCACGTATGATATATTGAGGCTAGCGTTTAGCAGGACATATACCCGATGTTCCATCTATAAGAAGCAAGTTAAATGACGCGT
>JAODFW020645473.1:0-11648 GCA_027575235.2 Palythoa mutuki | reverse complement strand
CTATATAGGTTCCTATCTAAATTAAGGGGTGTTGGAACAGAAATTCCATTTGGGATAATTCATTGGTATCAACATCGCATAAATGCTTACTTACTGTATGCTGCAGTTTCAGTGTTATTTCTATCGGCTTCACTCAACATGTTTTCTTTTTCTTTTTTTGGGCTTCAAATCCTGACACCATGTTGCAATCTCGGTATCATTGATATAACAACAAGGAGCCCAAGTCTTTGATCGAGTACTGTTAAGTCTCTATTAACTGCCCCAACATGTGTTTTCTGTTCATGTGACAATATCCAACAGTCAACATTTTGTATATGATATTTAAATTGGTTTTTAGCAATGGAAGAATCTCCAGTCTGCAATACATAGAAGTGAATGGAAGAAAGCGGACATCAAGAATGGGATTTCTTTGGCACATATGAGCTTTAAAAGAACAGACCATGCTGCACTAAAGGTGAACAGTTTAAGCAGATTCTACTGTACATGCATGAAAACATTCCTTAAGCAATGCTAAAGTAAGTTCATTATGAATAAGATATATGATCACACCCAGTGATAACCTAGTTGTTCTGTATACTTCAATAGCAGTGAATGCTATGTATGCTTTATGATAATTAACAACTATCCATGAACAGGCATTGGATATGAGTTGATAGATATAGTAGATGAGGCACGATGCACTGAATGGTCCATTTTACCTCATATCCAATCATATCCAACTAGACATGAGCAAATGACTATTTTATTATATTTTATTCAGTTCTGACAAATAGATGCGTAGACATTGTAGCCAGTTTCTATTGAATTCTGTTTTACCTTTATAAAATGACTGGAAAACTATGTTTTCGTATAAAGTAATAAATTATGTGTGGTATACTGTATTATTGTATGAGCTGATAACCAGTGTTGGATGAAGCAATTTGAATTCTAGAAATGCAATATTTGAGTTTGAACATTTTATAAATTCAGATAACTATAGACTAATGTATAAGTGTTATTTAATACTTGCACTTCAGGTTGAAGGCGAAATTCCTGTACCTCCAGATATGGCTTATGACTATCTTCAAAGAGCTTTTCAGGCTGGAGGAAAGGTCAGAAATTTAATAAACAAATTTAAGAATTTTTAAGTTTTAGGAGTGTAGTAAAATGAGGGTTGACAATACGCCGTTTGTGTTTGACCAGTTGTTCCTTTATGTAACTATGAAATATAAGGTTAATTGCTCAATTTAATTGTTAAAATTTAGCAATTGAACTAGTTCTTTTGTTTTGTAGCTGGACCAAATTTTTCGTAACGAAAAAGTCTTGCAAACATTGGACAGTAAGTAGTGGTAAATTTTACATGCTGTATTGAACTTATATTAGGTTCTTTGGTAAATTTAGTATACTTTCAGACATTTTGCAGGTTGCTTTATTTAAGCCTCAGTAGCAGGAGTTGGCGTACTTGTGAGCAACAAGGTACTGTAAAGGATGCTCTCAGTGATATGGGATATTACTCTCTCTGCGTTCTACATGCTGCATTCTCTGGTAACCCTGCAACAACCATTATAGTTGTCTATTCTCCCACAAGTGTATCAGACAAAAAAGAAGTCAAGGAGTTCAGTGATACCCTATACACAGCAATTGACAACACCCCTGCTCATAATTTCCTCTGCCTCTTCGTGGATTTTAGAGCATTTCTAAAACCCGATGACACCCGATTTCCATTCCATGAGTCCACGAGTAGGAATGGCGCTCATCTTACTGAAATTCTTGCAGAGAACAACCTGCTGGCACTCAGTACCTGCTTTTGGAATTAAGGGTCTCGGCAGGGCTGGAAATTAACGTCCGCCCGCTCGCCAATGGCTAGTAACTTTTGTCTCGGCAAGCAAAAATCGCATAAAGGTTGCATGAGTGGCGAGCAAAAAAATGAAGAACTTGTGTTAATCAGAACACACATACAAAGTTAGTTGATCATAACTCTGCCTGTTAGCATACAAATAGTTTAACTTCATGTTGTTTGTATTGAATAGAAACCTTTGAAACGCTGTCTTTCTAATCTTATTTTAAAGAGAACGTATACTATTTTAGACTTTGACTACCGCCTTACTTTTAGTTTCGTTCTACTTCTGACTAGTAAAATCTCAATCGGGCGAGTGATTTCCAGATGCTACTCGCCCAACTGTCGAGTAGTTAAAAAAGGTAGTTTCCTGCCCTGCTGGGAAAAAGATGGACCTTCCAGGACCACAGTTCCATGGAAAAGCGACAGCTGGATTACGTCAGAAAGAAGTGGCAAAACAGCGTTTTGAATGCAGAAACGTACAACACGTTCTCAAGCCTGGGATCAGACCATCATGTGGTGAGCATTGAGGTTCGCTTAAATCTATGGGCATCTAAGCACCAGAAAAAGCAACCTCGCTGTGACTGGAAGCTATTCGCAGCTAAGTAAGACCTTCTAACACACAGCATTGAAATCAGAAACTGTTTCCAGGTTTTGGAGGATGAGGAATATAGACATCATCCGCACGATATCAGGAGTTCATTGCTGTCAACGAAATTGCCACAGAGACTGAGATATATTCCCAGGAAGGTATACTGAAGGAAACCACTGACGTCAAGGCACTCTGCAAATGTAAGAGCTAGGGAGAGACAGAAAGAAGCACGTGCAGCAGCAGCGTGTAAAAGTGGACTTGATTCAGACTGTGGACGAAGCAAGAAAATCCCTTCACAGCGCTTAAATGAAAGATGATCTTGAATAGAAAGCTCCGAGAATCGAGCGGACAAACTGAAGTGGGCAGTACAGCGAGGCCTGAAGAGTTCTAAATGATATCAGTGGTAAGAAATCCCCAAGAGGTCAAATAGCTGGATGTGGTCCAGAAGAACGTGTTACCAACTGGTTCAACCATTCCAAGAAACTGTTGGGTAGCTCGCAAGACACTGCAGACAACGATCAAGACATCCTGGAGGTTCTGTGTGATCTAAACATTAATAATGGTCCTTTTGCTAGAAGGGAGTACAATAAAATCAAAACAACTCCCACCAGATAATATCCAACCTGAGGTCTAGATGAAATCATTTTGTCTCTGTGCAATCTGTGGCTGATGAAAAACCACTGGTTACTAAACCAGGTAACTTGTGGAGCACTGATAACTACCAAGGAGTCTTATAGGTGTCATATCTAAAATCTGCAATCACATGATACTTAACCGCATTCGGGGACCCATTGAACCCCAAATCCGATTCTATCAGAATGGATTTTGGGAGGGCAGATTTACAGTGAGCCAATCATTGCCCTATGCCGTATACATGAGGAGGTGCAAAAGAACAATAGCAGTCATAACTTTCTTGGACTTCAGAAAGGCATTCGGCTTGATCCAATGAAACAAGATGTTCAAGATTCTGAAAGCATATGGTATTCCACTGACACTTCTCACGGCCATTAGAACATTACAACACCAGAGTGAGAGTTGTCTCTGCTAATCGCACTACTGATGAATTAGAGATCACTGCGGGTGTACTTCAAGGAGACACACTTGCTCCATTCTTTTTTGTAGCGATTCTCGACTGCGCTCTTCGGATCATAATAGGGGGGAGGGAGACGGAACTTGGTCTCACTTTACCATCCAAGAGGTAGAGAAGGTACCCAAAGAAGGTGTTTACTGACCTGAACTTTACTGAGTACATCGCCTTGTTGTCAGACAACATCTCGCAGGCTCCGAAACTGCTAATGCATGGAGATAAATAATTTAATCAAGTAGGGCTCATAGTCAATAAAGAAGACCAAAGTTATAATATTGAATACTCCATCTGCACCTCTGTTACAAACGCAAAGTGGCAATTCCCTAGAGGACATGGCAGACTTCAAGTACCTCTGTTCGAGAATAAACTGGAGAATGTAAAGATCCATAAAGCACTTGCCTGAAAACAAGGTATGAAGTCATCTGGAAATTGAGAGTTTCACCTGAACTTAGGATAAAGCTCATCTGTGCAACAGCAGAGCCCATACTTTTGTACATATGCGAGTGCTGGGCAATGAATGCCTCTCTGCAGAAGTCAATGAATGGTGCATTTACGCACATGTTATAGGTTGCGCTGAATGACAACTGCCAAGACTACGTCCTCCAATACTGATTTATGCGAGGAGCTTTCCAGGAAACCAGACAAGGTTGCTTGGAGAAGACTGGATCTAATGGGATATTGCTACAGGCACAAAGAACTGGAAGACCTCCTCAGGAACACACCATCAAGAGGGATGTTGGGGCGGCCATCACTCCTGAGCAAATTGTGATAATTGGGCTTCAGGGCGTGCAGCCTCTCTTTAAAGATTTCTTTTGCAGTACAAATTGCAAGACACATTCGTAATCGCAGTGAATGACAGTGACAATACAGTATAAACTAATGACATTATTATCAACGTGAAAGTTTTAATTGAATAATGACATGACTGTTGATAACAAATTTATTGCATATGAAAGTTTCAGGGACAGTGGCACTGATGCATGACAGATGCCGAGATGGCAACCTCCAACCTTCAAAATACAGGAGATGGGGTTCTTTTTTTCTGTCATGAACCCACAAAATGTCCTCTCACTTTGAAATAGCTCTACATGATTACAATGTTTCTAATAATGTGAGAGTTTTGGACTTAATGTAGGAGAACTGGAGATAAGGCTAAAATACAGGAGTCTTCCATAAAATACAGGAGAGATGGCATCTCTGCTTATTGTAATTATAACATGAAGATTGCACTTGCAGTGGGAGTGAAATGGAACTTAGATAACAATTACAGCAAGATGATCATGAAAAGGCAGTCAAAAAGTGCCATGTGGCAGTTTCAGTGATATTTGTTTAGTGACAACAACAACAATAAAATTTGAACTTGATAAGTAGACCATGTAACGCATGAGCCACTAACACATATTACATGTTCTTCAGGTTCTCTTCCTGAAGCAAAAGTCGTCTACAATAGGTACTGCGTTCCTTTACCTGGTGCATCTCCAAGAGACTTGTGTATGATGAAGATGTGGGTACCAATGTACATAACTGGTGACAAAACTTGTGGTGAGTAAAAGTAATGTTTATGGGGGTGGCTTGTTAATCACCCATTCTCGTAGCCAGAGACTGGACTTCAAAGGGTGCAGCTCAATTGGGCTGGACTGAAAGAGTGCTGCTCTCTAGGTGCTCGGTCTCAGAACACGGTCCGTGTATGACCTTGGACATAGCATCTTAACCATATGTAATTAGTTGGAGTCGATTTTGCTGAGGGAGAAAAACTGGAGTACCCGAAGAAAAAAACCCAGAGTAAGATTGAGAGTTGACAAATCTCAGATCCAAGGGTTCGATCCGGGGTCGTAGAGGAGTAATGATTGCTGCACCAACCTGACTCCCCTGTGTAAATCATATGTATGAGTAATAAGTGTTTCTTTACCTTGGATGCCCTTAACAGACTTGTAAATAAATTTGGCACCAATGTTGTTTACTAATGCTGGGGCTTGTGGTACACAAGTCACATGCACTAATAACTGTGTATTTTTACCTGGGGTGGCTTTTAGACACATGTTTAATGAATCTGTGGGTAGCAAATTAAGTCAATGATTAAATGTACTTAATAGGTGATGGTACGTTGTGTGAGTGAGGTTTCGTGTATTAGTTATTGATTTCTGTTTTGTTCTTGTAGGTCTGGTAATTATGACTGTCAAGCATCCAAACGTTCCATGGCCGAAGGTATGTTGAGAGGTGTGTAAGGGGAGTCAAAAGCCACTAAACTGCGCCAAAAAAAACATTAAAAATCCGCGAAGAAAAACCCCGCACAGTGTTGTTAAACCGCAAAACTGCAGCATAAAACACAAAATTTCTGCAAAACTGTAAGAGAAATAGCCCCAAACTGCATCACCACAAACCCTTGTGCCTCCCTCTACGCTCATTCTTTGTTCCTGGAACAACTTTTACGTGCAAGGAAGCTTAACTTGCGGATTTGTGGAAGTGTTAGGGTTAGGGAGGAAGGATGGGAGAAAAAGAAGAAAGAGAGCTTCCAACGATCGATCCCATTCAAAATTGAATATCGCCAATAAAGCACCCCCAAGCACACTGCTATTAGGGCTCTGGAATTCTGGCCCATCAGCGCACACTGTACTACCCTAGTACGAAACTGTAATACCTTGTAAATGATGCCTAATTAGCACCTTTGTCTTCAATTTCTAACTGTCAAATACCAAACGCTGTCAGATGTTACCTTCCTCAAAACGCCGCCAACATGTCACAATGTTGAAAAATAAGGCATTTGCCATATTCTGATAAGATGATACTGAATACATTTGCCCTGTCGTATGTTTCCCATAAGTATAAAATATTTGGAAGATTTTAGTTGTACAAATCGTCAGCTTGTAAATAACTATAGAAGAAATGTTTGTGTTGAAACAAGCTTCTTTTTCTCAGAAGAAAAACCTTCTGAGTCCCTAACGGGAATCGAACCCATGACCCTCTGATTACTGGTCAGACGCTCTACCCACTGAGCTACAGGAACTCACGTTGGGAATTGGTCACTTAACTTGGTTCTTATAGATCTATGGAACATCAGGTATATGTCCTGCTAACTGCTAGGCTCAATATATCCACACATTGATAAATTAGTTACTTGGTTCCAAGTTAAGTGACCTGTTCCCAACGTAAGTTCCTGTAGCTCAGTGGGTAGAGTGTCTGACCAGTAATCAGAGGGTCATGGGTTCGATTCCCGTTAGGGATTTAGAAGTTTTTTCTTCTGAGAAAAAGAAGCTTGTGTCAACACAACATTTCTTCTATTATTTCCAAGCTGAATACAACTACTACTAGTAGAATTCTAGTCACTATCAATCGCAAATGATGTAATCTGGCTACATATACCGTACTTGCTATCTATCAGGTGATAGATGGTTTCTGTGATATCCAATATGGTGGCCTACAGTTCTCAATTTTCAATCATTTTGAAGATGATTTGAAGCTTTTCATTCAGTGACAAAACAATTCCACAAGGTTCGTGCTACTCCTTGAACTCTTTGAATACTCCTGGAATTAAGTTTCAGTTTTCAAGGGCGCTTGAAAAGCCCTTGAAAATATGAACTTTTGCTAAACCTTCTTGAAAACTCCTTCAAGTCCTTGAATTTTTGTACTGTCAACTTTTTGGAAACAAATTATGTTATCAATAAATTTTCATTGTTTGGTTATTGTTGAACCAGCTAATGTATCTGTCTGTTGCTGTTAAATCATTTCATTTAGGGGAAGGCATTTTGAAGCATATAAGACTCTTGGTTAACAACTGCTTGAGAATCCTCCAAACAAATTAAGTGCAGGTGCTAAGAGCACTCCTTGAAAACATCCGTTCTCTTCTTAAATACTCCTTGATTTTCGTACTCACACAGTAGCGCTAACCCTGATTCCAGATAAAACAAAGCCAGCAACAAAATATTGTGTAAAAATTTTCATAGGTAAGAAAAAATTTGTAGCATTAATATAAAACACAAATCACTTGACAGAGTGCTGAATGCATGTGCATGTGAAAATTGTTTATCATCAACATTGATTGCTTGAAAAAATTAAACCTTTGTTTATCAAAAAATATTTTATTTCTTGTTTTTTCTTCAGAGATTTCTATCAAAACAATTAGAATACTTGCTACTTAATTTCTAGCAGCAATTGATAGAATAACATGGGCTTTGCCCTCGTCATTCTATGAGTTGATTGAAATTGCGAGCTCAAATTCTCAATCAAAGTCTCTCCGTGCCTACATGGCACATGTAAGGCTTCTCCAACTTAGGCGATCTTTCGCCGCAAGTTTCGCGGATGCCCATGATCTCTATCCCAGCTTGTTTCGTTTTACCTCTGCAGTTCTACACCACATTACATGTAGTCGTCCCTTCTTTCGTCTGCCTCCTGGTGCCCAACTAAGTGCAACTCTTGCATTGTCTGATGTATCTCTGCGAAGTACATGACCGATAAGCTTCCATCGCCTCTTTGAAATTTGCTCGCTTACTGGAATTGTTAAATATAGAACTAGGTACTTCCACTTGCTCCACTTGTATGGGAGCTCTGCTATTAGCACTTTACAACAAAAACATTTGTCTTGTAAAGTGGGAAAGATGACCTATATGTAGGGAAAGATGACCTATATGTAGGGAAAGATGACCAATATGTAGGGAAAGATGGCCAAAACCTGGGACAAGATGACCAAAACCTGGGGCAAGATGACCAAAACCTGGGGCAAGATGTCCAAAACCTGGGGCAAGATGTCCAAAACCTGGGGTAAGATGTCCAAAACCTGGTGTGGGATGAGCAAAACCTGGGGCAAGATAACCAAAACCTGGGGCGAGATGACCAAAACCTGGGGCGAGATAACCAAAATCTGGGGCAAAATGTCCAAAAGCTGGGGCAAGATGACCAAAACCAGGGGCGAGATGAGCAAAACCTGGGGCGAGATGTCCAAAACCTGGGGCAAGATGTCCAAAACCTGGGGCGAGATGTCCAAAACCTGAGGCAAGATGTCCAAAACCAGGGGCAAGATGTCCAAAACCTGGGGTGAGATGACCAAAACCTTGGGCAAGACGTCCAAAACCTGGTGCAAGATGTCCAAAACCTGGGGCGAGATGACCAAAATCTGGGGCAAGATGTCCAAAAGCTTGGGCGAGATGACCAAAACCAGGGGCGAGATGAGCAAAACCTGGGACGAGATGTCCAAAACCTGGGGCAAGATGTCCAAGGGTTTGGGGTGAGATGACCTGGGGTAAAATGACCATGGGGCAAGATGACCTGCTGTTTGTGCTTCAGTGTTGACCTTTCTTGTTTACTTTCAGGTTTTTATTAAACCCTTACACTATTGGAAGCTGTGTAGCACAGTCATCAGGATTGATTAATAACTTGCCTATAATTATGAGTTTTCACTTTGCCCTCAAAGGTAGGTGATCCAACAGTTCCTCAGTCGAAAATCTCACAGCAATTTTTAAAAGGCATGATAGAAATTACTTTTTATAATTCTAGTTTATATACCTAAAAATAATGCACTTCTACCACACAGACGACTAGTAGTGCTAAAACCTCCCACCTCTGTAATCTAGGGAATGAATTCCCTGGAGGCTCAAGTTTTTCCCTTTCTGCAAAATCAACATTCATACCAAACTCGGAACGATTGAACAGTTGAATGTGGCAACCTCTGGCTACCTCACCTTCTCCTCACTAATCCCAATATATCTTTACATATCCTGACGTATCTCATTGTATCCTGAAAGCTAAATTGATCGATAAGAAGTTTTAATTTCTTGTTGAAATAGCAAATTTGACCAGGCTGTCAATGAATTATTGCTTGTTTGCCCAACAAGAACACCATTGTTATTCTGGTTTGATTTAAAGGCCAGCACACACTTGGAGGAAACTGCCACACATTCCTTTGAGAACACTTTGCAGAGAGATTTTGCTCTTTTGCTCACTTTGTGTGATGAAGCACCGATTATCTGTTATGTTTGATTTTTTTTTTTCGAGACACAATAATTGCAACGTCTGCGAACGTTGTGAGAAATTTTCCTCGACTGCTTCGAAAAACTGACAAATCAAATTCCCTGAACAAGTCACATGACTGTCTGCTGAAGCAGCAACAACAACAGTCAATTTCTGGCAGCCAACCTTCTGTTGTTGCACTCCTTTTGTTGCAATTTTCGCCACTCGAGGAAAAAAATCAAACACGACAGATAATCGGTGCTTTGCCATACGAGGCAAGCAAAAGAGCAAAATCCCTCTGCAAACGTTGAGATATTAATTTTTGCCTTGCATGGCAGTGTCAAAGGCATGGATGGCAGTTTCCTCCAAGTGCTCGCCAGCCTTAAGGCGTTTCTATAGAATACTCAATTCACAGTTCAGTTAATTGATAAACTTTGTTTGACCATGTGAAGACTTTGGCTACTTACTGTGTTTACTGAGTTTACCGAACCTAAATTCTAACCAGTAAGTGTTTTTAAACAAAATTAAATTAGAAATCAGTTTCACACAAATAAATTTTGTCTTAATGTTGAATTGAAGCAGTTTACTGTAGGATGATGTGCAATGATTGGCCTGACTCAAAGAGCATCTTTTCTGTTTATAATTGTAGGTCAGCCAGGACTTTGCATGCTAGGTGTGGCAATTGCAACATATCTTTCACTCTATCCAGTTGTACTTTTGGTGCCATTAACTTTGGTCATAATGAAGGTAGGTACAAAATGATTTCAGTTTTTAATGTTACTCATAAAATGTATTGTCTGTGTTCAACATGCAGTTGTAATTTATTTTTGTCCGGTTAATTGTATAAAATTCAAGTTCATTTCATTTGTATCATTACAAATTACTGTCTACATATAGTACAATAAAGACAAGAACAATTATACAAAGAGATTAGCTAAATCCATTTACGAGCCTAAGTGGCCCATTGGTGCTTATCTCCAGATTCTGTAGTGTTAAACCAATGAGAGTTATTGACTCCCCCTGGATGGCACACTAATCCATCACACGTTAGCTCTCAGCAGAAGGTGGTACTCATTTTACTGACCTCGAAAGGATGGAAAGCTGAGTCAACTTTGGTGGAAAAGAAAGTCACACAAATGTTAAACAATCGGCTGAGCTAGTATTTGAACCCGGAACCTTGTCCCTGTGCCCACCATGTCACATTACATATTAAAGACATTGAGATTGACGAAAGTGCATAGTTACCAAAATAGTGCAGAGCTTTTGAGTTGGTTACTTCCACCAATATTTGAGTTTGATGAGGAGGAGGGACAGATGATATAGGAAAGCTAGCTATTATATTTTGAAGGCAAAAAATGGATGACCAGTGCAACTAGAAACCATGTATGGTTCTGTTTCTGCACTATTTCTGTCATTGGTTGCCATATTGAAGCTGTTTTGGTTCACTTTTTATTCTTGATCGGAGTTAGATGACGTCATGTCATCTGATTGGCTGCATTTTGCGCAAAATGAAAGCTAAAAATAGCCTATCTACAAGTGATGCAACTGATGGGGTATAGTGACAGATGGACGCTCCTAGTAACAGACTCCTGATAATTGTTCATGTTGCTATACCTGGAGAAGCAAGAGTCCGTGAAAAGGAAGCACTTTAAAGAAGGTCAAAATATTAAGACCTAAAGAGAGAGATTAATCGATTGTAGGGAGTGATGAAGGCCATTGTGATCGGAGGTTCTGATTTCGATTGATTTATTGTAGAAAACATATTGTTACAAATAGCAAGGAGTTTTAGAGAGGTGTTGGAAAATTTAATGTGAAAGATCCCAAGACCTTTGGTTCTTGGAATTTCCACTATAACACCAGCCTGAGCTTGATGCAAATTTGATGATGATGATTGATTGATGATGATGATGATGATGATGATGATAATGATTGTGATGATGATGATGATGGTGATGATGATTGTGATGATGATGATGGTAATGATGATGATGGTAATGATGATGATGATGGTGATGATGATGATGATGATTGTCAGTGGCTATTGGTTGGGATAAACATCCTTATTATTTACTATTACTTTGTTGTCTAGTAATCGTGTCAGGGTAAATTTACTGTGAATTTCTTCACATTCTTCTATTTATTTCAATATCTACTTGCACCTCTTATTTTGTTTTGCTTTTACAGGTAAATAGTGGAGCTAACAGCTATAAAAT